>CM060674.1:237500-242500 GCA_030686955.1 Odontamblyopus rebecca
AAGTGCAGGTGCAAAAAAGGTGCAAATAAATAGGAGGCAGGCAGTGTTTCCTCTCCAACAGCAGAACACCGAGTGATCTCTCCAGGTGGCTTTTAAGTGTTCTGACTAATTGGTAAAAACTACTGGATAAAAGCAGGGTAGATCAAATTAACATTCGCTTTTAAAACCGTGGCCTGACCCTCCATAAAATAAACCAAAACCCAATTATTATTAAAACACCCACTATGTACATAAAAACCCTAAAACCATTAACCAAATAAACTCTAAAACCCATAAACCAATAAAACACCACTACCACTACCCCTGTACAAATCTACACTTTGGTCCAGGCCGGAACCATAAAAGAAGGAAGTTGTTTCTGGGGGACTCTTTTGGGACCTGGACAGAAGAGCAGAAAGGAGGTAAGACACAGCACACACTACTTCACTAAAAACACAATAAAACACACTACACACACATCAACACTTAAAACATTCTAAAAACAGATTTATTGCACAAAATATTGCACTAACCAATTTAAAATACCTAATTAACACTTGTCTCCTTTCCCTCCAGAGCCCAGCAGCTGCCAATCAAAGTGCCACTGTGCATCAGGATTAAAAATAATAAAAAGAAGACAATAAAGATATTTTAAAACCAATTATGTGCAATGTCTTTTTTTAAAAAGTGCAAATATGTTTAAAGTGCTTTGTGCTATAAAATGTGCAGTTATTTAAAGTGCTCTAGTGAAGGGTGAAGGTGCTGAGTGCTTACCAGTAACAAACCAGGCTGTTTGTTACACCTTTACATGTTTAAGTTTACATAATGCACTATTTTTAAAACATCAAAGCATTCTTCCATCATTAACTTTTACAAGGAATTAGTTAATGAGTCTTTCAGTGTTTTGACCTTTTGCTCTACCATCAAAAGGAGCCATACCAAAATGATAACACAGAACACTAGACAATAACATGTAATGTAACATTAAAGTAGTAGCACTTTAGTGTAGTAGTACTTTCTTTTATATTACAATTTGGCCCTGTATGTGTGTAACCCTCACTGGTTCAGTAAGGTTCCATAGTGGTCCATGGTTGCATACTAGTCTATGTGCTTGCTCTGATACGCCACAAGATCATTTAAAGCTATTCAGGAAAGGTTCATTTCTGTCCTGTGAATGGGACATTTACCCTGCCCAAATGAGTATTTAGTTTCGTTACAAGTTTTGGTATTGCTTAGTATCTTACTGATATGTTTGACAACCCCATTGCACACTGCACTGCATACACTGACAGCTTCACTGCACAACTCTAATTTTTATCTGTATTTTTCTGGGATGACATCATACAGTGCAGCAATTGGAGCAAACAATGATGATATTATGATACAATGCTTTTTTCTCCCTTTTTTTTGCAATCGCAGTGGTGTCAGGTTGCTTGAAGATCTTCCAAATCTTCTGATACATGGCCGCCACTTGTCTTGGACTTTGAGCTGAGAATAAGAGAATGGAAAGAATTAAGATTAATTAGCAATCAGATGATGCATAATAATAGTAACATTACCTCTCTGACATTATACTGGAACTTTTATGAAAACAAATAATGCAGCCAATTCTTTTAAGAAGTTGTTGTCCTTTCATTGTTCTTAGTTTCAATTCCTCTGATTGTCTTTTGTCAGGTAACATGCACCTGGTAGTATCACCTAAGGCAAACAGGTCAGACTAAGAGCAGTTCAGAAGCCCATATGATGACCAGGCCTGGGGTGGGTGCTTGAAGGCGAGCACCTGGTGGCCAGGCATTCTCCCACCAGGCCTGGCCAGGTACAACCCAAAGAAACGATGTGGGGCTGCTCTTCCATGTCCCCACAACCTGTGGGACAATCTATAAGGGGCCGGCACATGGAGATCTGGGCAGCAGCCGAAGTCAGGGGCCCCAACGACCAGATCTCCAGACATGTAGACTAGCTCTGACTAGCTCATAATCTGACATAGACATCAGCAAACACATTGTGCCATCCTCAGTCTCTCAATGAACACACGATCCTTGGTGCCAAAAAGCAAAAAACCCACCGGCAGGTGCAGTATGGGAAAATTTTCTCCAGACACTGTTGCCAACCAGCTGTTGCCGTGTGGAGCACCATCGGACCTGAGAGCTTTGAGGAACCAGTCACTTTATAGAGAGCAGGGTCAGACGAACAGGCAGACTTGTGGGGGACTGGCCATCGGCTCATTTGGGTTGAGGGCTCCGTCCAGGCAGGTGGGGGCTCAATCCAGACAGGTCAGCGTCTTTTCATGGGAGGACACCTCGAATCTCTGAAACATGAGTGGAAGAGAAGAAGAGAGAGACACTGGTGAACAGCAGTGAACTGATTTGTCCATGTAAAACATGAGGTTATGGGACAGAGATGAAGGAGAAGGAGCAGTTTGAATAAGAGGACAGAGGCTCAGGGCTCCATACTTCCCCCAGCATCTAACTCCTAGAGCAGCCTGACTTCAGCTGTGGAGTTAACCCTGCTCCTCTAACCTGGCCATAAGCTTTCTCATAGAAGAATGTTTTAAGCCTAACCTTAAATGTAGAGACTGTGTCTGCCTCTCTGACATGAGGTGGAAGCTGATTCCAGAAAACAGGAGATTGGTAACTAAAAGTTCTACCTCCCATTGTAAGTTTATTAAATCTGGGGACACTCGTAGCCCTGCATTTTGTGAGCACAGTGTCAGTTTGGTTTGTAAGGTGCTGTCAGGTCAGTAATATAGGATGGGGCCGTCCCATTTACAGCTTTAAAGGTGAGAAGAAGGATTTAAAATTTAATTCTAAACTCGACCGGGAGCCAATGAAGTGTAGCTAACACCGGAGTAATGTGTTCTCTTCTATTTGTTCCCATTAATAATGTTGCTGCTGCAGTTTGAACAAGCTGAATGCTTTTTAGTAGCTTTTAGTGCAGGATTCAGCAGAGAGTTACAGTTGTCTAATGTTGATGAAATAAATGCATGGACAAGCTTTTCTGCATCATTTTTGGATAAGATATTTCTAACTTTGGCGATGTTGCGGAGGTGGAAGATGCTGTTTTACAGACATGGTTTAAATGGGCTTTAAATGATAAGTCTTAGTCAAATATAACCCCCAGGTTCCTCACGGTGGAGCTCGAGGTCACACTGATGCCATCCAGGGAAACTATCTGATCTGATAGAGCCTCACTCAGGTTTTTGGAGCCAAGTGTAATAACATCTGTTTTTTCAGGGTTTAGGAGGAGATAGTTAACTGTCATCCAGGTCTTTATGTCTCTGACACAGGCATTGAGCTTCTCCACATGGTCACTGTGACCAGGTTTTATTGATAAGTACAACTGTGTGTCATCGGCATAGCAGTGAAAGTTAATGCTGTGCTTTCTGGTTACATTTCCTAGGGGCAGCATGTAGAGCATAAACAGAATGGGTCCAAGTACTGACCCCTGCGGCACTCCGTAGTTAACATTAGTGCACTCTGAAGATGGACCATTTACATTGACACACTGGTACCTCTCAGATAGATTTAAACCAGCACAAGGCCACTCCTCTAATCCCTACATCACATTCTGATCTTTGTAATAAGATGTTGTGGTCGATCGTGTCGAAGCTGCACTGAGGTCTAACAAAACCAGGATTGAGAGCAGCCTATTGTCTGCAGCTGATAACAAATCATTTGTGACTCTAACTAATGCAGTTTCTGTGCTGTGATGGGGTCTAAATCCTGACTGGAAAATCTCAAATAGGTTGTTGTCCTGTAGGTGGCAACAAAGCTGTTTAGTTACAACTCTTTCTAGAACTTTTGAAACAAAAGGAAGGTTTGATATTGGTCTGTAATTGGCCAGAAGGCCTGGGTCTAAACTGGGTTTTTTCAGAAGTGGTTTAATCACTGCATATTTAAAGGACTGTGGGACGTAGCCTGTCTCTAGTGAGATATTTACTATATTCAGTATAATACCATTAATTAGGGGGAAAGTTTCTTTCAAAAGCTTAGTGGGTATTGGGTCTAGAAGACATGTTGAAGTTTTGGAGGACATTACAACTGAAGTGATCTTTGCTTGGTCCACTGTGGAGAAGCAGTCCAAACTTTTTGCTCACTTTACAGAGGCCTCTATTTCCAAAGCTTTAACTTGATCAAGGCTGATTGTGGGAGCCATTTTATTTAATTTGTATAATTGTGATTTTATTCTTGAAAAATTTTAGAGTCATCACAATTTAGAGTAGCCGGAATACACGGTTCTACCGAGCTGTGGCTGGTGGTCAGCCTGGCTACAGTGCTGAACAAACCTGGGATTGTTCTGGTTTTCTTCCATTAGAGTTGAGTAATACCTGGTCTTAGCCTTACGTACGGCCCTTTGATAAATTAAGAGACTATTTTTCCAGACATTCAGAGACTGATCTGAGCTGGAGTGGCACCAGATCTTTTCTAATTTGTGGGCTGTTTGTTTAAGATGACGAGTTTCAGAATTAAACCATGGTGAGACTCAATTTGGTTGAGTAACTTTTTGTTTTAGTGGAGCTACTTTGTCTAGAACTGTTTTTACTGAGTGCATTGCCCTGTCAACAAACTGATCAGTAACTGTGGGACTGGAGCTATGGAAGCTGCTTCCTTCACACTCACTCAGCATAGAGCTGAATATTGGCTGAATTTTGTCCTTAAATTCTCCTACAGATCGATCATTTAATGATCTTTTATTCTGAGTTTTATTTATTGGCCCGCTGAAGCCCTCAAGAATGAAATTAAGGGGTTGTGTCTATGCCAAAGTTTAAAATAAGGCCCAGGATGTGCTTGTGACTGTGTGTGGGTTCATTTACATTTTGAGTGAAACCAATTACTATTAGAGTTGTAAAGACATGTGCCAGACTTTTTAGTGCTGTCATCAACGTGAATGTTAAAATCCCCGACTATTACAATTTTGTTTGAGTCTAATATTATACTGGATAGAAATTCAGAAAACTCAGTAAAAAAATCTGAGTATGGGCCAGGGGCCGGTAAATAATCACAAACATGATTGGTTTATGT
>CM060674.1:247500-257500 GCA_030686955.1 Odontamblyopus rebecca
TCAATAGTGTGTAACGCAACATGAAAGGCCTCTTAAAATGAGCAATTGCTGTTATTCCAAAAAAGGTTTTTATTTAAAGTCAACATTTTTTTTTAAACAAGTGTAAAACCTTTGGCTTATTGGCTTATAAGACAGGAGTTTTCTAAGTGACAACGTTAATCCTTTAACTAGCCTAATTAATAAGCTAAATATAGAACTAGCGAACACATAAGTGTTCGTAAACGTCGGTAAAATATTTCCTTTCTCTGATATTGGAATTATTGATGCCAGCGGTTCTAGATTAAATCAGATTTTTGGTAAAAGTAGAACAACGAACTAGACGTTTCTGATATGAACACCGAGTGTGTGCGTGTGCGTGTGTGCGTGTGTCTGTGTATACGTGAGGAAGGGAGCGATTTGAGTGAGATCATTTGCTCTCTTGCTGCTCATTATGCCTCGTTACTATCGACTCATAACACAGGTTACAAATAATTACAAATACTGTACATTCTAATAGGCGTTACTTTTCATTTCAGTGAGCAATCGTAAAAGTATATTACCTCGTAGATTCTCCGACTCCGCTTAGAGAAGTACAGTTCACATGAGGATGCTTTCGCTTTAAGTGCTGCAGCATTGAAGACGTACTGTTGTGGTACATCAGGTTGGCTTTGCCAGTGCACACTGGCACCGGCCACATCATTATCTGCCATTTCCACACCGTGGAATAAATCGCGCCGCTTCAAATCTTTGACATGTACGTCATTGATAACTGTCCGTGTGAAACAGTGATCCCAGACTGGCGCAGCAGTCTACAAAGGAGGAGCGATACGATAGCAGAGACATTTTAAATAAATTGACTTTGGTGACATGAATTAAACGAAGCCTCGAGGCAAAGAATTTGCCCCGAATATTTTTTGTAATCGAATTATCCGAGTTACTCGAGTAATCGTTTCAGCCCTACACACTTCCACTTGAACATTATTTCTTTTGACCGCCACACTCTCCCAACTCAAAAAAATAAGGCATTAGGAACAGTCGTCCCTCAACCACATGCATTAATTCAAGAATAAACATCTACAAAGTAAGAAAAACTTATACCTGGTAAAACTAACTGTGGTTTGCTTGGCAGTGTCACAGACCTCTGTACATCTGAAGGCTGGAGAAGAAAAACAGTTGAGTAAACCACAACAAAGAAAACAAATGCTGTCATGTTGTACTCAACAGCAAGGGGGAAATCAGCTTCAATTTATGGTGCCAAATGTACAAATGTATGAACTTTTTTTTAAAAGACTGAACTGCTGGCTCCGGTCTTATGGCCATGCTAATCAGTGGATTGTGTGAGAAAAATGTGCAAAGTGTCCAAAGCAAAGGATGGGGCTGGTATCGTTTTTGTTCATTAACAGTCAAAAAACACCAGAGCAGAGACTGAAGGGAGTGGTTCATATGTAATGACAGTTATCCTCACATCAACCATAAGGAAGATATCATCCCCGTCCTTGAAGTGATCAAACAGGCACATCTTTCCACACCGGACATTCCTTCCTATGGATGGGGTGAAAATTGGGACGCATCAATACACAAAAATAAAATATAAGTTTATGAATACAAGATATGAATTATTAATATGAATTTCCACCATTCCTACCTGGGCATTCAGCTGCTGCATCTCCTGCAGCCTCTGCGGAGGGTAGTTGTTTAGGTGCCCATTGGACACATCCATATTGATCACGGCCCTTGGCTGTGGATTGCTCTACTTGTTCTAACAGAGAGAGTTAATCGGAAGAGTTGTTTTTAAAATTCAATAAACCAGTGTTATTAGTCATTAGCGTGTCATTAGCATATTAAGTGAGACTGATACCTTAGCCCAGACATCCTCGATCCATCGGCAGATCGTGGTGTTACTTGCCTGGTGATTGCTCTGTCTTGGTGAATGTTTGTTCACCTTCTGTCGTCCAATGCTCCCACACTGCTGCAGTTTAACTTTGACCCACCTGTTGACACCAAATATCTATCAGTTGGAGTTCTTTGGTTAATCCCCCTGGAATGATGTTAGCACCGAGTTAGTTTGCTTCACTTGGGTGTGTAGGTCAGCATGTTTCTTAACAGGTGCCATTTCGGCTCCTTATACACACCGTAATATTATGATGAAGCACAGTGCGCATCACTCCGTGACGCTCCTGACTCCGGGAGCCACATGGATGTAAGAGCCGTAATGGTCCGACCGTCTGGAGTACGGAGGCTTTCGGAGGTGTTCGTGTGCATGGGGTGGAGGCATGAACACCTCTATGGGTGGAGATCTGTGCATGTTTGATTGGAGTTGAGCATAAGATGGGTGTCTGTAAACTCTTGAATGAGTGAGTCCCGTGTGCGCGAAAGAACAGTCCTGGTTCAGTCCTGGTTTAGACCTGGATCAGTCCTAATTCAGTCCGAAGCACCGCAGTACATTTTCATTTTGTGATTGTAATTCTTGATGTCGTAACTTTTCAATCCGTATTGTGATGGATAAAATACACACAATACATTTTTTATACGACTGGACTCATTCGAGAGTTTGCGGATGTTTGTTTTGTGCTCAACCATAACCACTTTCGCGCTCCACAACAGTCCGTCCAGCGGTGCGGCTTCATAGTTTATAAAAGTACTAAAACATTTTGACAGATTTTTGAGCGCAGTGTACCACATAAAATCGCTTCGAGGTCAGTTAGCACAGCCAGAATTAATACATAGATATACACTGACGATTTTTGAGCAAATTAAAGGATTTTAAATGCGCCTTATGATCCGAAAAATACGTATAACTTTGTACGCAACTCACCGCACATACACCCGGAGCAGAAGCACTGAATTCGGGTAACAGCCGCAGCGGTAAAGACGCGGGAGCACCGAGAGCACCGGGAGCACCTGGAGCACCTGGAGCACCAGGAGCGCAGATTCACTTTAGCTAAAGCAGCTAACGCAAGTCAGAATTAATATGACATCACGCAGTCGCTAACGCATCTAATCAAAGCAGACAGCACTGACTCAGATACGCAGAAAGAATATATATCTAATATAACTATGATATAAAATACATATTAGACTTACACAGTAAGTAAAATAACGTTATGTTACCTTTGTCCCCGAAAGCTTGTTGTTGCCGCCAAAAATTCGAAATTCAGACAGCAGCGATCCCATGATGCAACGCAATTACTGTAAAATTGCTGTAAAACTCTGCATGTACAATATAGTTACAATAAAAATACAGGACTGACCATAAACTTCCCACAATGCATTGCTACTTACAGTAAAAACACAAATACAATACACTGCTGTAAAATTTACTGTAAAAATTACATCAATTGCTAACAGTGCATGTATGACATGAAACTCCCGTGGAGTAAAATTTCTGGGATTATTACAGATGGCGCACCATCCATGAGTGGCGAGCGAAGTGGATTAGCAGCACTAATAAGAAACAAAGTAAGTGAAGAACACCCGTAAAGCTGTAAAACTCCATTGCATAATTCATCAGCAAGTTCTGTGTGCCAAACATCTCCAATATGAAGACGTTATGAAACCGGTGACAAAGGCTATTAACTACACTCAACAAACAGTCTAAGGTTCACCTGTGCACTAATCATGGTGTCTGATGAACATCTTGATGTGGCACCTGTGAGGTGGGATGGATTATCTCAGCAAAGCAAAAGTGCCACTATCACACATTTAGACAGATTTGTGAACAATGTTTGAGAGAAATGGTAATATTGTGTATCTGGAATGAATTTTAGATCTTTGAGTCCATCTCATGACAAATGGGAGCAAAAGCAAAAGTGTTGCGTTTATATTTTTGTTGAGTGTATATCTGCTCCAGAGCGCTGTGCCCGGTCAGTTTCAACAGTTTCTATGCGAGATTCATGCAGAATATGGAGATGTTGTTTATTACACTGACGTGCGATGGCTCAGTTGGGGTTCTGCGCTGTCGCGCTTCTACTCTCTTAGGCAGCAAATCGGTGTCAGTTTTTGGCTGAAAAGGGACAACCTATGCGAGAACTTAGCGACCCTATGTGGCTAGCTGATTTGGGTTTTCTAGTTGATATTACAAAGCACCTTAATCTCCTCAACACCAGTCTCCAGGGACCAGACACAGTCATAAGCCAACTGTATTCACACATCAAAGCCTTTGGAATAAAGCTGAAACTGTTTGAAAGACACCTGTCGCAAACCCAACCCAATACTGCACATTTCAGTGCTGCAAGAAATCATTACCAGATTCCCGCAGAGCAATGTCAGTGCGCGAACGAGGAGGTACGCATCAGATATTTCATCTCCGGTTGAAGAGTTCAGACAACACTTTTGGGATTTTGCTGCTATTGAGAAGGAGATAGCTTTTTTTCCCCCACACCTTTCTCTGTGGACACAGATGATGTTCCAGACCATTTGCAGCTGGAGCTCACTGAGCTGCAGTGTGACGCCGAGAGCTGCAGTCAGCACCAGCAGCTTTCTCTCACCGACTTTTACCGACAGCTGGATAAGGACAGGTTTTGAGAGATCTGAGCATTTGCTAAGAAAATGCTGAGATTGGGGACCCTCGGGACGGGGCTGCATGGCAGAGTGATGCGAGATCCGGCGAGACGGTGTGAGATCCATCATGGCAGCGCGCTGCTGCTAGCTAAACAACAAACTTTTTCCAACCCCTTTTTTCCAACTATTTTGTCTTTGTTTCATACCCACACAGCATCCGCCGCTCTAAAACTGGATTACAACTCAGACCTAGACCACCCGGAAGAATACATTGAGGAACACTACTGTACAATAAACTCTGCACAATGGGCCGATCACGGAAAGCTAAAAAACCACGCACATCGGACTCACCCACATCAACAGACCCCCCATCACCTCCACCTTCCACTCCTCGCTCTTCAAACTGCTGTTCGGACGTACTTTTATTAATCAACAAACGTTTATCAGCTCTGGATGCAAGACTCTCACTAATCGAAGCACTTCACAAGGAATTCCAAAACCTCCGCCACAGCCTGGAATATAGTCAGCAACAAGTCGATTCACTTACCTAAGAAAACAGGTCACTCCGAAGGTCCGTGGACACTCTCACTGCTCAACTTTCCTCTGTAACCACCCAACTCGCCTCCAACAGCGCCGAAACCAAAACAATGCAAGAGACCATCCTGGATTTACAGTCACGCAGTATGAGGGACAATCTTATCTTTTCCGGCATCCCATAACCATCCTCTGACGACCCAGAAAAAGTGGTTAACCAGCTCAAAATCACACCACAGACTGCAGAACGTATCACTTTTCACCGCGTACATCGTCTGGGACAGAAACTTTCCACCACCACCTCCACCTGACCTCGGCCCATTATCGTCAAATTCGAGCATTTTCAGAGACAGGGCAAACAGCTAAAAGGAACTCACTACGGACTCAACGATCAATTCCCACCCGAATTTATCCGCAGACGCAAGCTTCTCTTCCCCATCTGCAAAACCATGATCAGTCAAGGTAAAAAAGCAGTTATTACAGTAGATAAATTATACATTGATGGACAGTTATTCAGAGACATAGACATAACTTTAATACTACTTTAATAACCTTACAATATCATAGAATACACAACTCCTGGCTCCCTCTCACTGTCTTAGCTTCTATTGCTCTCTCGCGCTCTTTCTTTCACTATCTTTAGGAACTCCTATTCTCACAAAGCACCACGCACCCACACTGTAAATTAAATGCACCAAAGTTTTTTTTTTGCTCACGGTTTATGTGTTTGTTTGATAACTATGTGTTCATGTTCGTCCTGTCTTGTCCCTCATTGTTTATGTAGATTCACAGAGCTCACACACACACACGCACATGCACACACACACACGCACACACACGCACACACACATGCACACACACACACGCACATGCACACACACACACACACACACGCACACTCACAAACACACACACACGCACATGCACACACACACACGCACACGCACAAACACAAACACACGCACATGCACACACACACACGCACACGCACAAACACACACATGCGCACATGCACAAACACACACACACACACACACACACACACACACACACACGCACATGCACACACACACACACACACACACGCACAAAAAGACACAGATGAATCATCACATACGCAGACATTCAGAAGTAACTATAGATCGATGCAATTAAAAATTTTAACCTGGAATATTCGTGGGGTTGGCTCACGGACAAAGAAGGTCAAGGTCCTAAATTACCTCAATAATACTCAAGCTGATATATGTCTACTACAAGAAACACATCTTTCCCACTCTACACAAAACTCCTTTCTTCCCCTTATAACTCTAAGCAAAGAGGAGTATGCATATTAATTAACAAAAAAATCCAATTTAACCACAGTGCCCCTGTTTCAGATTCAGAAGCCCATTTTATTATCATTAACATCTCAATCAATAATAATCCATTAACAATTGGTAACATTTATGGCCCTAACTCTGATGACCCCTCCTTCTTCTCAAATTTCTTTTCCTCTCTCTCAAACCTTTCCAGCTCTCCAATAATTATAGGGGGAGATTTTAACTCGACACTTAATTCTTCTCTGGATAAATCAAAACACACAAACACATTCTGGCAATCTTCCAAAACAATAAACCAGTTCATGAGTGATTTTGGTCTTGGCGATGGTTGGAGGCTACAACACCCACATGCCAGAGAATACACCTTTTATTCCAATGTCCCCCAAACTTACTCCCGTATTGATCTTTTTCTCACCACCAATTCAATTATACCAAACATAGAAACAAAAATCCACCCCATAACTATAAGCGACCACTCACCTGTAACCCTCACATGGAACTCACCCACACCACAGAAGCATTCCACCAGATGGCGTTTTAATATATCACTCTTAAAAGACCCGGAATTTGATAAATACTTCCAGAGAGAGTGGACATCCTTCTTAGAAATGAATGACTCTCCAAAGTCATCCGCTTCACTGCTTTGGGAAACATGGAAAGCAGAAAATAATTTCATATTCAGTCTATAAAAAAAGAAGGAAAAAGAAAGAGAAACCCAACTGGAAGAAAAAATAAAAGAATTACAAACCCTATACGCACACAATCCAACAGAAACTATCCAGAAAGAGCTAAAAGAAAATAAATTATTGCTTAGTGAAATAACAAATAAAAGAAACCGATTTCTCATTCACAGACTGCGACAGGAAAATTTTCACCACAACAATAAATCTGGAAAATATTTGGCCAGTCAAATCAAAAGAAACAAGGAAAAAACAGCTATAACATCTATTAGGAACCCAGCAGGGAAGCTAACAAACTTACCAACGGAAATAAATAAGACATTTCAAGAATTCTACGCAAAATTATACTCATCAGACCTCGACCCGAATCAAGAAGATATAAATCAATTCCTAAACAATACCATCCTGCCAAAGCTCAACCCTGAACAAATTAACTCCTTAGAAATGCCAATAACTGAAGAAGTCCAATCCTCACTGAATAAAATGCCAAATAATAAAGCACCAGGACCAGATGGCTTCCCTGCTATAAACACTTTTGGTCAACCCTATCCCAACTATTCATCAGAACAATAACTGAAATAAAAGAAAATGGCCATTTTCCAACACACATGAACTCAGCACTCATCACACTCATTCCAAAACCCAACAAAGATCACACACTTACATCCAACTACCGTCCCATCTCACTCATCAATGTAGACATAAAAATAATCAGTAAAGTCTTATGCCATAGAATTGAAAAAATCATTCCACACATCATCCATCCTGATCAGACCGGTTTCATTAAAGGCAGACACTCATCCAACAATACCCGCAGATTATATAACTTAATACACCACTCCTCCATACAGCAGAAAGACACACTCATAGCCACATTAGATACGGAAAAAGCCTTTGATAGGGTCAATTGGAAGTTCCTACTCACCACTCTACAAAAATTTGGCTTTGGTGAGCCATTCATTAATTGGGTCAAGATTCTATACACATCACCATCCGCCACAGTCACAACCAATGGACTAACATCACAAAGATTCACACTGCACAGGGGGACTAGGCAGGGATGTGCACGCTCTCCATCTTTCTTCACCATTTTTATAGAACCCCTAGCAGCAGCTACCCGCCAGAACCCATCAATCATAGGTATAGAAACACCACAGCCCCATAAAATGATGATATCCTACTATTCATTCAAGAACCGCAAACATCCTTAAAAGAAATCATTAAAACCATCCAGTCTTTTTCAAAAATATCAGATTATGCAATAAACTGGAATAAATCCTCCATCCTCCCTTTACATAAAACTAAATGGGATGTGGCATCCCACCAGTCACCTATTCCTACATGTCAGGGTCACATCACATACTTTTTTAGCATTAGGATTTCCTCCAGGCTGTCAGAGTTGATAACACTCAACTTTACACCATTATTAAAAACAATAGAAGAAGACCTGCATAGATAGCTCAACCTTCCACTCTGAATAATTGGCAGAATACCTGTAATAAAAATGACCCAAAATAAATTATTTATTCTCAATGATCCCAAGCAACCCCACACCCACTTGGTTCAAATCATTAGATTCCATCATCACTCAATTCTATTGGAAAAATAAGACACCTAGAATTAAACTAATCACACTACAGACAAACAAAGCTGAAGGAGGACTAGAAGCACCAAATTTTCACCACTACTCAGTGGCTAACCAACTGCAATACATTTACAAATGGACTCATCCCACACAATCTGACAGTATTTGGCTAGATGTAGAACAATCATTATGCAAAGAAATAAATATAGCGGACATTCCATTTCTCACCAAATCAATCAAACACCATTCCTATTTCAAAGCAATAACTATAGGCTCCACTCTGACAGCCTGGTGGAAATTTCACCAAATCACAAACTCTACACTAGCACCAACTAACCTCACCCCACTATGGAACAACCCAGACTTTACAATCAATAAAAAAAACACTCAACTTCCGCACATGGGCTGACGAGGGCATCACTCACATCAACCATATCTTCAAATCTAACACATTAACACCATTTCTACATCCCAGGAGTTTGGAACCAGGAGCAACGATTTTATGAAATACTTACAACTCAAATCCTCTATCCTAGCAAAAATAAATGTTAGATTCATTAACTTAGAACTCCAACCGGCAATATCAGCCTTAGTTAACATTACATCCCCAAAGAAACCTCTCTCCAAAATATCTAAAATTATTACAAAGCCACTTCAACTACTTGCTTACCAACATTAAAATGGGAAATGGACCTGTCTATAGCTCCTGATGCCAACTTCTGGACCCAAATCTGTAAAAACATTTATTTCATGTCCAAAAATGCCAACCTTCAATTAATACAATACAAAACACTTCACAGAACACACTGCACTGGTTGATTAGCAAAAATGGGTTTTACACCAGACACTTGCACACACTGCACACAGAACACTACAGACACATACATTCATGCAACATGGCACTGCACTCCGATCAAACACTTGGGAAGAAGTCACACAGTCACTATCCACTACTGTGGGCTGCCACATCCCATTACCCCCCTCCCTCTGTCTGCTAGGGGACCTTACAATAATTACAGATAAAACAATAAACTTTAAAATACTCCTCATAGCTCGAACCATCGCCAAGAAAACCACCCTCATGAACTGGAAAACCCGCAATAAAATACACATAAATCACTGGAAAAATCTTCTCACAGACTTCATCATTACAATGGAATATACATCTCCCTCTGACTGAAACAGACATTACTCACCTAACACTCATTGACCTGTTACATACCTCCACCCCTCCGAAATACACCTTGGCTTTCTTTGTCTGTGAGCCAGCTCCCGAACACCCATCACACTATTACACATTACACAAAATATCATCACCTCTTACGATGAATGTTATACCCTCCTTTTGTTTGTTGATTCCTATTTCTCATGGTCTGTTTTGTTTCTGTCATTGTTATTCACAT
>CM060674.1:262500-405000 GCA_030686955.1 Odontamblyopus rebecca
CAGTTGTTTGCAAGTTATAATAATAATAATGATAATAATAATAATAAATACAGCCGCAAGCGGCGATGATCGGCCCTCACGTGTGCCTACGCTGCACCCTGCAAACACCGTTCCCCACAAACGACGCGCCCAGCATTACGCTTTACAGTGTGTTATATTCAGGCCAAGATCACGTATTAGTGATTCAAATTTCCCAGGCCAACACATCCTCCATCAGAAAAATTACATAGTGCACCTTTAAATGATTTTTGAGAAGTCTTTGCGCCCCCTACTTGCCAACAGTGAAAAATTCCTCATGTCCATAATATTTTTTTTTTTGCTCGTAGTCATGCATAGAATTTAATTCCCAAACTTGGTACAAATCCGATAATGTTGATGTTTCATGTCTAGGGGGCGCTATAGAGTAATTTTCCATATGCTTTATAGTGTTTTATATTCAGGCCGAGATCAGCATCAGTGACTCAAATTTCAGCTCGATCGGACTAAGTCTGTGCCAACGGGAGCAAATCTTGACATTGAATATTGTCTAAATTTTGATTGAAATTGTGGTTTCGCTGCACGTAAACCGTGACAGTTTAAAAAAAATGGAGGTAAAATTTGAAGCTGCACTTCTCTAGATGATGTACGGTGATTTTCAGCCCTGTGGGTGAAGCACCTTCAGAGGAGTTCGTTCAAACGCAACATGAGTGAAAATGTGGACTCTGCATTTTGAAGATTTCAATCCAAGATGGTCACCTTCTGCTTTGTCAGGGGGCGTGGCCATAATAATATTTTTTGTTTGTCTTCACGTGATGAATGCGTGTACCGAATTTCGTGGCTCTACGACAAAATTGAGCTGGGATGGCTCCTTTAGGAGTGGGCGGAGCCTAATATTCGAGGTGGTGTATTATCTCCATTTTTTGATCCTCACACATGAAACCTATATTTCCTCGAATGTCTCATGATTTCTGAACTTTTGGCAAAATTTGGTGAGTTTCTGAACGTGTTTGGGGGGTTTTGATTTATTTTAATCTGGAGGGGGCGCTAACTCACCAAACAATTTTTTTTAAGATTCAGTCGCTTTAGCTCAGAGAGATTAAGAACGGTGTCAAATTTCATTGAAATCAGAGTAGAGAATAATGTATCACAGACAGTAGTTTAGTGCAGTATTATTGAGAGTTCAACAGTCGGACAGTGTGGGGATAGTAGCTCTTTCAGTCTTTTTGTGCTGGGAGGCTCCTGTATCGTCTGCCAGATGGCCGCAGACGGAAAAGTCCTTGTGCTGGATGTGTGTGGTCCTTGGTGATGCTGCAGGCCTTACACAGACCCCTGCAGTGGTAAATGTCCTGGATGGAGGGGAGACTGCTGCCTGTGATGTCCTCTGCCATATGGACCACCCTCTGTAGTGCTTTACCTCTCTGAGCGGTGCAGTTCCCATACCACACTGTGATGCAGCCCGTCAGCAGACTTTCAATGGTGCACCTGTAGAAGTTTGTGAGGATGCTGGTGTTCATCCCAAACTTCCTCAGCTTCCTCAGGAATTAGAGTCTTTGTCAGGCTTTCTTCACCACAGTGTCTGTGTGTAGTGTCCAGGACAAATCCTCCGTGATGTGGACACCAAGAAACTTGAAGCTGCTGACCTGCTCCACCTCAGCGTTGTTGATGTAAATGGGGGGGTGCTGGTCTACACGCTGTCTCCTGAAGTCCTCTCATCTCCATCTCCTGTCTCCTGAAGTCACCTCCTTAGTTTTACTCACGTTTAGAGAGAGGTTATTTTCCTGACACCAGCTGGTCAGTGATTTCACCTCATCTCTGTAGGCGCTCTCGTCGTTGTTGGTGATGAGGCAGGGGATGGTGGTGTCGTCAGCAAACTTAAGGATGATGTTGGAACTGTGCCTGGCGGTGCAGTCGTAGGTGAACAGGGAATATGGAAGAGGGCTGAGAACACAGCCCTGGGGTGTCCCAGTGCTGAGGACATGTGTGGAGGAGAGGAGCTGCCGATTCTCACTGCCTGTGGTCTGTTGGTGAGGAAGTCCCATATCCAGCAGGAGATGAACTTCTCCAGTGCCAGGGCGGTGAGTTTTGAGACCAATTTGGAGGGGATTATGGTGTTGAATGCCGAGCTGTAGTCAATGAAAAGCATTCTGTTGGCCCTCTCCAGATGGGTGAGAGAGGTGTGGACTGCTACAGCAATGGCGTCGTCTGTAGACCTCTTTGCTCTGTATGCAAACTGCAGTGGATCCAGGGTGACAGGGAGGGAGCCACAGATGTGTAATGATCCACTCAAAGCACTTCATGATGACAGATGTGAGATAGTCATTACGGCAGGATGCTGTGGAGGTCTTTGGGATGGGAACAACATTGGAGGTCTTGAAGATGGTGGGCACGATGGACTGGTACAGAGACATGTTGAAGATGTTGGTAAACACCACGGCGAGTTGGACAGCACAAGCTCTCAGCACCCGACTGGGGACGCCGTCGGGCCCTGGTGCTTTGCGGGGGTTTATCTTCTTTAGCGGCCGTCTCACTGTGGCTGTCTCTATACAGTGTCCTCACTGTCCACATGTGGTCTGGTCCCAGGCGTGGTGTTGTCTGCATCAAACCGGGCATAGAAGGTGTTGAGCTCCTCCGGAAATGATGCGCTGGACAGTTCCTCCCCTTGTAGTCAGTGATGCAGCATAGTCCATGCCACACGCGCCTTGGGTCGTGGCTCTGTTGAGCAGACTCCACTCTCTCTCTGCATTCCCTCTGGGAAGACCTGATGGTCTTTCTGAGGTCGTACTTGGCTGCTTTGTAGGCTTCATGGTCTCCTGAGTTGAAGGCAGTAGTGTGAGCTTTGAGTTTCACATGCACCTCTGATCCATCCCAGGGTTTCTGATTAGGGTAAGTGCAGATGGAGATTTTAGGCACCGTGTCATCGGTGCACTTCCCTATGTAGCCTACGACAGAGTCTGTGTACACATTAATGTCTCCATCCGCTGCATCTGCAAACATCTGCCAGTCCGTTGTTCCAAAGCAGTCTTGTAGGACCTCATCAGCCGTAGTACTCCACTGATAGACTTCCCTGGGAACCGTTTTTTCCAGTTTGAGCCTTTGTTTGTAAGCAGGCAGCAGCAAGATGGCACAATGGTCTGATTTATCAAAGGCTGGGCGGAGGAGGGGTTTGTAACTGTCCTTGAATGGGGTATAGCAGTGATCCAGGGTCTGCTCTCCCCTGGTGGGGAGAGATATGTGCTGGTAATACTTTGGTAGAACCGTTTTCATGTTGGCTCTATTGAAGTCCCCCAAGACAATGAAAGCTGCATCAGGGTGTGAGTTTTCAAGTCCGTTTATAATCCCATACAGTTCTTCTGGGGCTTGAGTTTTTGCAGTCTGAGGTGGGATATAGGTTACAGTGAGGATGAATGAGCTGAACTCTCACGGCAGGTAAAAGGGCCTAATCTTAATCCTAATGCTTAGCAGCTCCAGGGCTGGAGTGCAATGAGTTGTTAATATAAGTGCATCTGTAGCCCATGAAGAGTTAACCATAAAGCACACATTCCCTCCACAAGACTTGCCGGAATCCTCCGTTCTGTCCTGCCTGTAGATGGTGAAGTTGTCCGGGGTTACGGCGCAGTCGGGAATGGACGGGTCCAGCCATGGCAAAAGGCAAAGGTAAAGGCAAAAACACAACAGTTCCTCGTGTCCCGTTTGAAATAAATCCGTGCGCGCAGGTCATCCAGTTTATTCCTCGTTTGAAAGCAGAATGGTGGGGAGCGTGGGTTTGTTGTGTCTCTGGAGGGTTCTCCACAGTGGGCCAGCCCGCTTCCCTCTCCACGTTCTCCTCTTCGGGGCGCCAGGGTAAACAAAGACAGGGGAGTATATCCGCCGCGGAGTTCTCTAAAGTCGGCTTAAAGTCCACATTGACTGATGAACGTAGCTCCAAAAGTGTGCTGCGGCCGTAGCCACGCTATCCGTACGCATAGCGTGGAAGACTCTACCTCTGCCCTTTAGAAGCACTGTCTGTACTAATGTCATACACAGCAAATGTACCGAAATATGTGTAAGCCTGAACCTGTTCAAGCAGCTCCAAAACATGGTCTAAACAGGTATGTTGTGGTGGAAAACTTTTATTTTGTTTTCTGTTGGGATCCATTTAAGCTAAAGAATGTATTTTATGGGTTTAGAGGACTGTTAACTAACAACTGCTAAAGCATTTCTGTATTCCTGCCACATGTAATGGTGTAATCTTCTGTTCCTGGGGGATCTCAAAGCAGGACACTCTGCTCTGTCTTTATCCCATGTTGTTAAAACAACAAGCTTTTGCTTTGCTTATTCTCATCATTGAGACGTTTAGTCTCTGTTTGGAGGTAGATATACTGTAGTATGTATTACCTCATGTTGATGTTAGGACGTTTGTCAACTGTATAAGAAGCCTGTTTTTGTTTTACCATGCATCAGATTAGGGAGACAGACCTTGCGTGAGGGACAGATAGGTTTAGTTTTCATTTTCTCTGTAATTGTGTGCACAATTGGTTTAATAAATCAAGACTCTTTGATTGAAGACAACTTCCCTCCAGTTTTTATTCTTCTCAGATTTAAAAATCCACAACAATTGGCATCATGAACAGCTCTTTCGACCAGTTCCTTTTTCTGCAACTGAGATCCGGCTGCTGATCACCCTGGATGGACGAGCCTCCGGCCTAGACTCTGACATTTGAGGACGGGGATGCATCGCTCTCGCTGGAAAATGGCTGGCACTAAGAGATCAACCTGCTACTACGTTGTGGTGTGTTGTCTTTTTCAACCTGTTCTGACTTTTTAGTTTCATAAAAAAAGAGGGGAAACTTGCCAAAACTAAAATTATAAACCTATTAAATTATAAACTCAAATACAAATAATTGAGGTTAATAATGTACTGGCATTTCATTTGACAACAGATAAGTAGGAATGCAGGTGACATTGAGTGACCTTGTTCTGGAATTTAGCGACATTTGTGAGTACGCTGGCTGGATTGTAGAGGTAAAAGGGCCAGGGGTCCTAGCCAGAGAAGGGCTAAAAGGTAGTACAGGGCCAGGGGTCCTGGCAGAGAAGGGCTAAAACGCAGTAAAGGGCCTGGGGTCCTTGCCACAGAAGGGCTAAAATAGACGAAAAAAACCTCTGATAAAAATGTCTCCCCATGGATGCGTAGGGGATGATTTCAGGGCGCTGACCCAGTTTTTGTGAGGCACAAAAATGAGAAACAACAAATCCAGGAGTGGGGCTTGTCAGGTTCCAGGGTCACCCATCAGTGTGAGTGTATGGTGGGAGAAACGGGCCCCACATTACTCACATATAAACTCACTTAGACAAACACATGCACCTGCTGACAACACTGGGCCCAGAGCACCTACATTTACATTTCACACAAAAAAAAAGTGAAAAAGCGAGTTGCTGCTGTTTCTCGTCTTTACACAGATCTGAGGGATGTTCCGGTGGTCAGAGTGGACTGGGACCTTGACCTGCTGCCTGTCGAGCAAACCCCCAACCAACCAGAGATTGAGCTGCATGCTGACCCCGAGACGAGATACTGGAGCCGAGACGTCCAAGCCCAGGCTGGCCAGGGTATACAAGCTCAATGGTACAGAGACTGGATATGGGTGTGAATGAGAAGCCCAACCCAGAGGACTTTACGGGCATATGCAGCCAAAGCCCATCGCACATTCCAGGAGCAGGCGCACCGGGGCAGAAGACAAACAAAATCTCCCTTGTAGCCCCAGGTATTCAATTCAATTAAATTTTATTTATATAGCCCAGAATCACAACAAGAGTTGCCCCAATGAGCACGAGTTGTTTGAATTGAGGGCTTCAATCAGACAGGAGAGATCAGGCAGATGGGGGCTCCATCCAGGCAGATGGGGGCTCCATCGAGGCAGGTGGGGCTCCATCTGGACAGATGAGGTGACCATGCAGACAGATGAGTGGAGAGGGGCAGAGCTAAGGTCTGGTCAGCGTCTGCTCATGGGAGGACATCTGAAACAGTTGAAGAGAAGAAGAGAGAGAGACACTGGTGAACAGCAGTGAACTGATTTGTCTGTGAAAAACATGAGGTTATGGGACAGAGATGAAGGAGAAGGAGCAGTTAGAATAAGAGGACAGAGGCTCAGGGCACCATACTTCCCCCAGCATCTAACTCCTGGAGCAGCCTGACTTCAGCTGTGGAGTTAACCCTGCTCCTCTAACCTGACCATAAGCTTTCTCATAGAAGAATGTTTTAAGCCTAACCTTAAATGTAGAGACTGTGTCTGCCTCTCTGACATGAGCTGATTCCATAAAACAGAAGATTGGATTAGAAAAGTTCTACCTCCCATTGTTAAAATGTATTAAAAGTCTAAAAGTGAAGTCAATTTAAAAGAGATTCATTCTATAAAAGCAAGAAAAATGGGCAAGAATTTAATTATGACGAAAGGGGGTAGAAAGTGGAACTATGTAATCGCGACAAAATAACTTAAAAGCCCTAAAATGGTATGGGCGAAACCCTACACTTCGGGAATTTAAACCAAATAAAAGCTAAAAGCACAGGGACGGCAAAAGTCAACTTAATAATAAATGATAACTTTAAAATAAAACAATGCAAAACAAAACTAAACAAAACAGTAGTGGACCAAATTCTTTAAAAAATTAAAATAAAAATCTAATGCTCATGGGGAGAAATGATCTGTGACCAGAGTTGACTCTAGCTGTGACATTCGTATTGGTTAGACCAGTACTGCATTGTCCGTGGAAAACGGAAAAGTACAGGATTTTACATTTTCTCATAAGATTTGCCCTTACATTGCTGTCAAAACCAAGAGATGTGAAAAAGGGGAGGAGTGGGGCTGTTTGTGGAGCAGTGCGAGGCTACTACTGATAACCAGCGCAGCCCAGTCAAAACAAGCTGCCTTGTCTCTCGTGCTAAGGCAGAAGCTATACCGGAGCTAAAAGAAATTTCAGATAAACTTTGGGCAAAAAGACCCACACAGATTTGGTCTTATACACAGTTCTCTACCACCTGGTTAAACACCACAAAATGCAATGTGCGTCCTGTAGACCAAGAAGAGGGGATTGATCCTGTGTTTAATGACGCTGCACGGTGCGACTCTCTTGACCCTCTCGAAATATCACAAGACACGTGTCCGTTACAGTGCATTGATGATTTATTGTTGTGCTCTCTCTGAGGAGCAGTGCAGATGAGACACAGTGACGTTGGTACGTTATTTACACACAGATGATCATAATGCTAGCCTTTCAAAACTGCAGTTTCCTAAAAAAGAAATAGTCTTTTTGGGTCAAAAGATCTGAGACAGAGGCAAAACATTTTACAGATAGGGCTGCAGCCATTCAGCATATACCAAGGCCCCAAACTAAAAAGCAACTTATGTCTTTTCTAGGAATGTGTTTGTAGTATTGTATGTTTCTCCTAAATTTTTCTGTCCTGGAAAAACCTCTCAGTCCACTGATTTATGGTAAAAGTCTCAGGCCTAGCGAAATAATTAGTTGGACAGAACAAGCAGAGAAATCCTTCTTGACTTAAAGCAGCCCTACAGTCACCTCCAACTCTGGGAATCCCTGACTTGACACGACCTTTCACACAGACTGTAGATGAGAGGGATGGGTGCATGATTTCTGTTTATGTTGCAGTCGCATGGCAGTGCTTTACGTCCAGTGGGGCATTTTCAGCTAGACTGGACCCTTGTCTGCGGGCGGAGGCTGCACCTGAGGAAGCTGTGCTCACCTCCCAGGTTACGCTGCTCTAACACTGCTTATTCCTCATGCTGCCTCACTAATACTGAACCTCTCATCTGTCCTCTCCCATTATTCAGCTCAAAATGCCGAGCATTGTGGTAGCATTGACCACAGCCTGTAAACTAGCCACAGGAAAATCAGTAACTGTTTTTAAAATTAGACAACCAGTATTGATCCACAAGGGAAATTATTTGGTTTTGGTGAGGAAGACAAGGTGTAAACATTGGTGCTCATGACATCAAGAGGCTCTCGCACGACCCGGGTGAAGGAAGCGACACCAGTGCTCCCAATCAACAAGGGGCAAGGAGCAACTTGGCCCGCACCAAGGCTGTGACCCAGGCAGGCCGGCAGGCTGCACCTGCTGACTCTGAGACAGGGGTAGGCCGCCACGGCGGGCCAGGAACCAAGCCAGGTCCTGTGACCAGCTCCAACGAGAACGACGCAAGACCTAATGCTGCGTCCACCCCTGGAACTGAGTCAGGTCCTGTGAGAGGCTCCAACGAGAAGGACGTGAGACCTAACGCTGCGTCCACCCCTGGAACCAAGCCAGGTCCTGTGACCAGCTCCAATGAGAACGACGCAAGACCTAGCTCTGTGTCCAACACTGGAACGGGGCCAGGTCCTTTGATGGGCTCCAACGCTCCCAAGTGATGAGGAAGACCTCCCAGGGTTCGCACGGGGGCAAACTGACCTCTGTTTCCACCCTGCTACGAACAAGGGACAACAAGAACTGATTCATCTACTGATAGCACATTTCAGGTCTAACATGACATGTGGGCAGAGTAGCACTTCCTCCTCGGACGAGGGGGAAGTTCCAAGAATCAAATGGACTGACACTACCAGCTTTAAAGTGTTATGGTATGCTTCTGTGGGTACTGTGATACTGGTCTTATTTATTTTATGGTCATTCATAAAACGAAACACGCAGTTTACAAGGCGACAACACCGCGCGGTTAGAGGCGTTAGCGAAATTGTATGATCATCCCACCGTGTATTCATTAAATTACTGGTATCAATATGCTAAGTATGTAGCTGATAGCCACAACCGCTCCGACTGCTACGTCTGCACACATCTCGCACTAGCCGTCGCCAATCCCCATGTACTGCCACTACCAGTGCCAGACATGGCTGACATCATGCTTGATACCCTGATGTCATCCAGCTATCCAAAACAACTCTCTCGTGCTGTATGGTCCATGTTGGGCGGCGCACTCCCATTACTCCCTCGCCCTACCGCGACCCACAACAAACCTTAGTTCAAAACTGCTAGCAACCCACACGGATGCACCAATTTTTGGTCCCGTACATATTAGAGCAGGGTCTAAATGTATGTGTTATGCTCAGATGTGCTCTGAAACACAGCTCATTGCAGCTAATGTAAAAATGTAAAAAGCCCATTCATGTGGGAAAGATCCCTACTGTTTACTGTTCTGTGATACACACACCATGCTCTTACCTCCCTGACTCCTGCCACTTTTTGTGCACCATATTATCTAGTGCCAGACTTCTTCGGGACCCAGCCTGTCGAAGGGTTTATGTTTTTGTATGGTTATCGCACGTATATGAACTTGCCTCCTGGCTGGGTGGGACGCTGTGCAGCTGCTGTGGCCTCGGATCATTCATATATTGTCAGCACCACCTCCCACCTCGGACACAAGCGCAAGTTCAAACCACATGATTCTATCTGGGGGACAGATGTCCCAGATGAATGCAAAATCTGTACAACTGATGAAAAGGTTCTGTTAGCTTTATTTCCTCACATTGGCGTAGGTAAACTAATGCTTAGAATGGAGACACTCAGTTACAGATTCTCATCTTTCATTAACACCACTATTACAATACTTGAGGCTCAGAGGTTGAAATTCACAGTTTGTGAACTGTGGCCCTACAGAATCGTATCGTACTTGATCACGTCACAGCTAGTGTTAGAGGGGTTTGTGCAGTCTTGGGGTCCTCTTGTACGTACATCCCCACTAACGATGAGGACGGCACGGTGACCAAACAGGGTATAGCTAACTTGACCAGACTCCGCGGTCTAATGGAAAACGATAAGTAGAAAAAATTCAGGAGTACTGTCCTCTTTGTTTAACTGGCTCTCCTCCTCTTGGCATAACGTTCTTATCAACATCACCGTAATCGTCATCTTGGTGTTATTCTCGTGCGTGATCCCCTGTATCTTTATATCTTTCAGTGAAATGCTGACCTTCCGCCTTGTCGTACACCAGGTGCCTAGTGGTGACCTGAGTAATAGAATCCACGCTTTGAACTCTGACCCTGACGACATTTCCGACTTTGATGATGACGATCATGTTAAAGAGCTGAGAGACAAAATGTACAGAATGCAAAATAGTCCAGTCTAAAATACAAAGAAAATATTATGGAGAGGGCTGAAAATGTGATAACCTGATCATGCGATTTTCATGTGATTTTCTTCTCTGTCCTTCTTGGTCATTTTAAAGTATTTTAAATTACTACCGAATGCCCTATTGGTGCACTTTTCGTGCAGGAGCTGTCCTTTGTAAAAAGTCTGCACATGTCTCTCCTGTACTATATTATTATTGTGATACATCTAGCAGCACCCACTAAACAACTTCATTTTCATTTCCTCTGCCTCAGATCATGTTAAAGAAAATGCCATTTTGTGAGAAACTGTGTTGGGATTGATAAATGTGCCCATTGTGTTCAAAAGTGTCATGTAGATGTTTTTCATCAAAGGAAACAAGTCACAAAATCCACTAATTGTTTTCACAATGAAGAGGCAGTGCTGCTTCGCTATAGTTTTGAATTACAATGCATCTTTTTCATTTACTTATTTTACATCAGTGATGTTGTTTATAATCAACAAAATGTAAAATAATGATCTTATGTTACAGTTTCAGGTATAAGGAATAAGGTTTTTTTCAGTACAATAAACACAAAAATAACATGCTATTAACATTTTTACTAATTTTTTACTGCAAGGCTCCATACTGGGGCTTTAAGTTAAATGCTACAATATGAGGAAACTGGGGAGAAAAAAACAACTACCAAAAGAATTAGACAGCATTATTTCAGCTGTCCTTTGAATGTTTACTGTCGTGTTGTAGCAGGTGATCTGAACTGTGTAATACTGAATGCAAAATAAGGCTGACAAAATATATAATAACAATATGTCTTCTCTTTCACTTAAGTTCTCCCATTATTACATAACAATTTTACATTTAGGCCAAATGATCTCGTGTCCTGGTGCTTCTGTCTTGTATCATCTGAGCTAGACGGAAAAAGGCTAATGAAGGTAAATTTGTGGACAGAGAGCTGCAGCCTCTCTGAGCGTGCTCACTGCTCACCTGAACCTCAGCCTCTCCACACTTAATCCACCAAATCAATGTCAATTATATCCTGATTATGTTTCATGCTCTCCACCATTTGTCTTGATTTGAGAGTCATGTAAGTGTGGAAATCAGCAATCCACGGAGGACAGTGAGGGGAGGAGAGCACTACCATCACACTATAGTAGGCTAACTTTAAAGGTCACATTGGACTCTTTCTGCATCATTAGATATGAAGACTAGTCCTGATCTACTGGCACAAGCAGAAAGGTCAGGTGTAAGGCTGTGTGCAGAGGCTTGTGTCACACAGAGAAGACAAAATGGCTGGACGAGGCCCCAGCAGTAGCTCAGCGGACCTCTGTCTGACTGTTGTCCACATGTCAGCGTGCCTTTATGTGCCATTTCACATCAACACAGGTTCAAATGTTCCAGCTCCTCACGCTCCACAGAGTCGAAAAATACAAGCACCTGTTTGAGTGTCCAACGGTGCGAGTGAAGTGGAGACATAGAGAGGAGTGTCTTAGTGCTGGGACCTGCTGCCTGATGCCACAGCCAACGCCCTCTCACATCAGGTGTGACCTTTACTGTTTAACTGTTCAGTCAAATGTTTAAGCATGGACCACGTCATGTTTTGAAGCTGTTATCGGGACTTTGGAAAAGGGAAGGAAAGAAACCTTCTGTTTTCTAAACACGCACTTCCTGGCCGCTCCCTCACCTAGGCCTGGCTCTCTGCACATCTTTCAGCTGTGACAAATCACACCCAAGCTTATAATGTGGTAAGTTCAGAGCCCTACAAGGATGAACAGAATCTTGAGAAACTATCTAACAAATTCTGTAAAACTATCCTTTGAATCTCAGGATCCTGTGGAACTTTCTTGCATTGAATGAATGAAGAGGTAAATAGGGAAAGGGAGAGCATCGCATCAGATTCTCAGGGATTCTTTTTTATAAAATTGTTCAGTCAAGATCATCTTTTGTAGTAATTTTGCAATGGCTTGTACAGAGTTTGAAGGTTATATACAATTGAAAGACAAAAGTCTGTATTTTCCTTTCATAATAACTATGTCAAGCAAAAAAAGAAAGTGGTTGGATGAATATGTGCAATATGGATTCACATGTGTGCACCAATAATTTATTTTTAATTTTTTCCAATTAAGAAGGGTCCGGTGAATGCACATATGAAACTGGAGGGGTTCAGTACCTCCAACAAGGTTAAGAACCACAGGATTAACATAAGTGAGAATTACTGAAATATTTGAATAACATGATATGCTGTCATTATGCTAATGCTACATTTTAGAGCAAGTCTGCCCTTAAACACACAAGTACTGAATATCATACACAGATTATATAAGTTACAAAACTTATGTCACATGCAGTTTCTTTGCACCTGCTAAGGAGCAGGAGCTAAGGAGCAGCTGAGAGGGAGAAGCTCGAAATGACGCGTCACAAACCGGTAAAAGGTAATAAATATGTAGAGAATCAAACTTGATTATAAAACTGAGTCCTATGCATCTCCATCTGTGTGTAAATGGCCTGTCCCATGACACATGAGGTACAGCTGCTTCTTAAAACCAGGGCTGTAGACATGGACGACATTCAGCACTGACTGTCAAGTTACCATAACCCTGTTTCATTTGAGTAGTTACATTTCAAAACCTTTTTTAGTTTAAAAGATTTCTATTTAGTTATACCAGCTTGTTGTTTTAACAGGTTGCAACCTTTCAAATAAGTTATTATCACATTTTGAGTTCACTGTTTAGTTCAGTTCACATTTAGTTTAAATCATTTAATCCATAGGTGTCAAACTCTGGCCCGGGGGCCAAATTTGGCCCGCAGTGTAATTATATTTGGCCCGCGAGGCAATTTCAAATTAATATTAGAGCCGGCCCGCCGGTGTTATATGGTGGCAACACTGTGACGCCGCATTCACTGCTTATACTACAAATCCCATAATGCTCCTCCTTCGTATCAGTAGCACTTATGGTACCGGACATGGATGTGTTAGGAAGGTGGTGGTCCGTCTTCTTGTGCACTCCTTCGGTTGAAAGCCCCGGCGCACCCCGGATCCCTGCATCCCCGCATCTCCACATCCCCGCATCTCCACATCCCCGCATCTCCACATCCCCGCATCCCCGCATCCCCGCATCCCCGCATCTCCACATCTCCACATCTCCACATCCCCACATCCCCACATCCCCGCATCCCAGCATCCCCGCATCTCCACATCCCCACATCCCCACATCCCCGCATCTCCGCATCTCCACATCCCCACATCCCCACATCCCCGCATCCCCGCATCCCAGCATCCCCGCATCTCCACATCTCCACATCCCCGCATCCCAGCATCCCCGCACCTCCACATCCCCGCATCTCCACATCTCTGCATCTCCACATCTCCACATCTCCACATCTCCACATCCCCGCACCTCCACATCCCCGCACCTCCACATCCCCGCATCTCCACATCTCTGCATCTCCACATCTCCACATCTCCACATCTCCACATCCCCGCACCTCCACATCCCCGCACCTCCACATCCCCGCACCTCCACATCCCCGCACCTCCACATCTCCACATCCCTGCACCTCCACATCCCTGCACCTCCACATCCCTGCACCTCCACATCCCCGCACCTCCACATCCCCGCATCTCCACATCTCCACATCTCCACATCTCCACATCCCCGCATCTCCACATCTCCACATCTCTGCATCTCCACATCTCTGCATCTCCACAGCCCCGCACCACCACATCCCCTCATCTCCACATCTCCTCATCTCCACATCCCCGCATCCCAGCATCCCCGCATCTCCACATCTCCACATCTCTGCATCCCCGCATCTCCACATCTCTGCATCTCCACATCCCCGCACCTCCACATCCCTGCACCTCCACATCCCCGCATCTCCACATCTCCACATCCCCGCATCTCCACATCTCTGCATCTCCACATCTCCACATCTCCACATCTCCACATCCCCGCATCTCCACATCTCCACATCTCCACATCTCCACATCCCAGCATCCCCGCATCTCCACATCTCCACATCCCCGCATCCCCGCATCCCAGCATCCCCGCATCTCCACATCTCTGCATCTCCACATCCCCGCATCCCCGCATCCCTGCATCTCCCCCAAACCACACTGTGACCTCAAACTACAGCTGTCACTGTGTTACCCCACCAAAAAATGGCGAAAAGAAAGGCAGAAAATAGAACTTTTCTGGACAGGTGGGAGACAGAATATCTGTTTACATATGTAAAAGACAGACCTGTTTGTCTTGTTTGTGGAGCCAACGCGTCAGTAACTAAGGAGTACAATATTAGACGACACTATGAAATGAAACACCAGGACAAATATAAGGACTTGGACACGGCTCAAAGGAGCCAGAAAGTAAAGGAGATGAAAAGAGGTTTGGTTTCACAACAGAAAATGTTCACAAAAGCCACAACACAAAGTGAAGCTGCTGTAAAGTTATATCGAGCAGAAGAAATCGCCAAATCAGCCCGACCCTTTAATGAGGGAGAGTTTGTAAAAAAGTGCATGATGAAGGTTTGAGACCAAGTGCGCCCAGAGAAAAAGCAAACTTTTGCAAACGTAACCCTGAGCAGAAACACAATAGCTGAGTGCACATGTGAGCTTGCCACCAATCTACATGTCCAGGTGATGGGGAAGGTAAAAGATTTAGTTTCTTTTTCCCTTGCTGTGGATGAGAGCACTGACGCGTCTGATACTGCGCAGCTGTCAGTCTTCATCTGCAGCGTGGACTCAAATCTGTGTGTTACAGAGGAGCTTTTGGGATTTAAATCCATGCATGACACAACCACAGGGAAAGAAATCTTTGAGGAGGTTTGCAAATGGAGTGGTAAAAAGAATGGACTGGTGGGCAGGATTCGTGAAAAGATGCGAGAAGAGAACTGTGCAGGTGAACTATCTGTTTATCACTGCATCTTACATCAGGAATCCCTGTGTGGTAAAGCGCTAAAGATGGAGGATGTTATGACCACAGTAACACAAGTTGTTAACTTCATAAGAGCCAAAGGTCTCAATCAGCGCCAGTTTAAGTCTTTTCTGGTTCAGAATACACAGATGTGCCGTATCACACAGAGGTGAGATGGCTAAGCCGCGGAAAAGTGCTCAATAGATTTTTCGAACTGCGTGAAGAAATGTCAGTTTTTGAAAAGCAAAGGGAAGGACACAGCAGAGCTCCGGGATCAAAAGTTTCTGTGTGAGCTTCCCTTTCTGTGTGACATCTCAAGCCACCTCAATGCGCTGAACCTGCAGCTGCAAGGCCGGGGACGCATCATCACAGATATGTATGCGTCAGTGAGAGCTTTTAAAACTAAGATGTGCCTGTGGGAGAATCAGATGCTACAAGCAAACTTTGGCCATTTCCCCTGCTGCCAAACCATAAAAACGCAGATCTCTACCGCCGTGTGCGCACAGTTTGCTGAAAAGCTCAGTGTGCTCGGCGCTGAGTTTAGCCGGCGATTTGGCGACTTTGATGTTCAGAAACTTAGATTTGAACTGCTCAGTAAACCCTTCACAGTTGATGTGGAAAAAGCACCAACCAACCTCCAAATGGAGCTGATTGAACTCCAGTGTGATGAAACGCTGAAGTCAAAGTTTGATGCTGTTGGGGCCACACACTTTCCACAGTTCATCCCTGACACGATGCTTCAGCTCCGCACCGAAGTTGCTCAATTGCTCTCCATGTTTGGCAGCACTTACCTATGTGAGCAACTTTTCTCCTCAATGAAGATGACGAAAACGTCTCACAGGAGACGTCTGACTGACGAACACCTTTGTTCGATAATGATGGTTTCCTCAGCTCAAACCCTGAGCCCCGACATTGATGAACTGGCATCCAAAGAAAAGATGCCAGGGATCTGGCTTGGCTGCATCAGAGTAGATCAGTGTGTCGCAAAATGAGCAATAAATAAGTTTTCTATGCACCTTTTCTTGTTACTCCAAGGCCTGAATGGTTTATTCATAGTTTATTTAATGATTCATTCATAGTTATGTTATTTTGTTTTCAAATTTATTAGCATGTGTACGAAGCTAATTTTGACATTTACCTCAGAAAGGAGGCATTACATTTTTATTTAAATTTTATTGAATATGCCATTAATATGTTTTATTATTATTTTTAGCAACTAAATTTTGCACGCCTGCACTTTTAAGTTATATAAGCTTTGCTTGTTCAATATTTATTGTTAAATCAAAACTTGTTTGGGTCCATATTAAAAGATTCACTTGTTCAACCTTGGCCCGCGGCTTTGTTCAATTTAAAATTTTGGCCCACTGTGTATTTGAGTTTGACACCCTGAAGTTCAAGTTATTTTAAGCTTCATTAAAGTTACTCTTTAACTTTCTGTTCTGCTGTTTACAACCAAACAAAAATAAAGTGCATCATAAAATACCCTTGGACATTATTTGTTTATAGTCCAAAAATTTAATTACAAAACTTAAAAGAATTCAGCAAAAGAGTGATTCTATATACCACAGAATAAAGTCCTGCTAAATTAAGCAGCAACAAATGGAAAGAAAAAAATAACATTTCTTGCTCCTTAATTTAGCAGTTCAGTGTTCCTGAGATTGCTGCAGTAACTTTGCACAAAGTTGGATAAATCCGACCATTTCAGATGCAAACCAGGCAGTGTCCAGCAGAGGGAAGTATTGCTCCTGCGCGTGCACAGTTCAGAAGGTCTGTGGGCTTCTTGTCATCGCCATCTTGTTTCAACCGCGTGCTTTTCCAAAGTCCAGATTTTGCTGAATATTCCTCAACCCACTCAAAATAACCTATTATAAAGAAGATAAAATGTGCATAATCACACAAAATAGATAAAATGACCAATTCTGTCTTAATTGGTGCTTGTTGAGGTGGCCCCGAGGGGTTGTGGAAAACAACAAGTCTGGGCAACGAACTTGCAATCCTGTGTTCAATTAAGCTTTTACATGCACAGTGTGCTTCACTATTTTACCGGAAAACAACATGAATTCATCTAGGGAAAGTGCAGCAGAGGCTCTTCTACCTGAGGAAGCTGAAGAGACTCAAACTGTCCCAGAGGGTCAAGGCAAACTTTTACACCTGTGCTATTCAGAACATGCTGACAGAGAAGCGGCACTTCAGAGGGTGGTGAATAGCACTGGAAAAATCATGGTGTCCATGCTCCCAGCAGTTTCACAAAATCCTCAGGGACTGCTCCCACCCAGCACACCCCCTGTACTGCCTGCTGCCTTCTGGATGGAGGTACTAGTCACTTCTAGCCAGAACCAGAATGTCTAACAGCCTCTACCCCCAGGCTATCAGATTCCTAGGTGAGCACTGTCCCCCTATCTCCCCTCCTTAGACCTCCTATAAACCTCCACTTTCCATAGCTGCTTTCATGTCATGGTATAGTGTAATTTTTTTTACATTTTAGTATTTGCACTTTATGAATTGCACTGATACTGTTTACAGTAGCCACAGTACTGTTTAAATGCTCCAAATATAATTTTGTTGTTGCTTGTGACAATGACAATAAATCCTTGAATTTGAGGACAACAGACATGTGGAGCTCATAGGACAGTGCTGCAGACACATAACCGTATGGCATGAGAACAGATCAGAGAACAGGACTTTAAAGTCAACTTTGTTTCGTTCTTAACTTCATTTTGGACAACTTTATTTCTTCTGCAGACTGGCTGATGTGCATAAGGAAAAGCAATGTCCATTTGGGGATGAGTAAAACATCTTGTGATACACCATGTGATAATTCAGGAAGTGCTCCACTCTGTCAAGCTCCATACATCTTCACTAGATTAATTTGGATAATTTTAACCCAGGAATTGTCAATCTTGAATAAACAAAAGGTAAAAAGACAACTGTTAACATGGCTAAAAGCTCACAGAAGACTATTTCGCATAATATAGGACTTTGTTTTTTTTGGGTTTTTTTTTTACCTTTATTTACCCAGGAAAGTCCCATTGAGGTTACTAATCTCTGTGTGTTAAACACATGAAAGATTGTAACTATGTTTATTAAGATGTGCATAAAAACACATTTTTGCATTTATCTAAAACAAAAAAGGGCTCTTCTGCCACTGCCCTTTGCTCCTGTTTCCATCACGACAGATGAACAGATTCCTTTTTTAGAACTTCTTCACAAGCAAAACTTATACTACAGCTATGATAAATGTTTACAATATGTACTTCCCACCAATTGAAATAGTAACTGAAATAATTTATAATTTTTTTTGTTCCCAACAGAGTGATTAGCTGCACTTGTATGACACACTGAGCACTGGTAGTATTATTGTATCTATGGAGGCTGCATACAAAGGGCCAGGGCAGTAGACTAAGCAGGGACTTCCAGACAGTCCTCACCCCAGACCCCTTCCTTCATCACCTCCGGTGAAACCATAGACCGTATATACAGTATGAGTGGACCAAGTGAGTGTGAAGTCACCCACAGCGTTCAGCGCCGCTCAAATGAGGCTCCCAATGCTCACGGTTACAGGAGCGAATCTGGAGCCAGGCTCTATGTTATGAATAGCATTTTTTTTGATGGAAAAAATAGCGAAAAAAATCAGGATCATATAGAGGGAGTTCATACGAACATTTTAAGACCAAAATGACGAGGCTCACTGCAGGAGTTATAGAGAGAGGAGCTATAAGATCCCAATGTAAGTCAATGGGGAAAAGGGAGAGAAGGAGCCAGGTCAGCTTAGTCCACTTATATACACGGACTATGGGTGAAACCCCAAGGTGCTCTTAGGCCAACTGCAAGTCTGGGTGTGTCCTGGGTCTTCCCTGGAGCCTCCTTCCAATGGAACATACCAGGAAGACCTCCCCAAAGGGGTGTCCAGGAGGCATCCAGAACTGATGCCTAAGCCTCCTCACCTGGCTCCTCTCAACATGGAAGAGCAGCGGCTTTACTCTGAGCTCCTCCCATGTGACTGAGCTCACCCTATCTCTATGGGAGCACCCAGCCACTTTTGCGCCATCTTCCTTTTGGTCATTACTCAAAGCTCATGACCATAGGTGAGGGTAGAACATAGATTGACCGGTAAATAGAGAGCTTCACCACAAAGGTCCAATACAGTAACTGCAACATTGCTGCACCGATCTGCCTGTCACACTTTCTCACTTGTGAAAAAGACACTGAGGTACGTGAACTCCTCCAATTGAGGCAGGGACTCTTCACCCACCTGGAGAGGTAGCATCTTTTTCTGGTTGAGAACCATGGCTTCGGATTTTATTTTTTATTTTTTTAATTTTTTTTTTAGAAATATCTTACCCAAAAATGATGCGGAAAAGCTTGTCCATGTTTTTATTTCATCATGATTAGACTGTAACTCTGTGCTGCAGCCTGCCCTAAGCTCACTAAAAAGCATTCAGCTTGTTCAAAATGCAGCATCAAGACTATTAACAGGAAAATATAGAACAATTTACTCCGGTGTTAGCTTCATTTCATTGGCTCCTGGTCGAGTTTCAAATTAAGTTTAAAATTCTTCTTCTCACCTATAAAGCTGTAAATGGGACGGCCCCATCCTATATTTCTGACCTGACAGCACCTTACAAACCAAACAGACACTGCGCTCACAAAATGCAGGGCCACGAGTGTCCCCAGATTTAATAAACTTACAATGGGAGGTAGAACTTTTAGTTACCAATCTCCTGTTTTCTGGAATTATTTTCCACCTCCTGTCAGAGAGGCAGACACAGTTATGAGAAAGCTTATGGCCAGGTTAGCTACGAGTTAGACGCTGGGGGAAGTATCAGAATCAGAATCACTTTTATTCATCCCCAAAGGGAAATTTTCTTCATTACAGATGCAACCGACCAAGAGCATGTAGATAGAATCAAGTTTCAAAAATAAGATAAGATAAATACAATAAGATGAAAGATAAAAATAGCTCTCTCTGGGAAATTATTTACATCAGTGACATATTTACAACTATATACATGTGTGAGCAGGAATAGGATGAAAAGGATTGAGTAGTTTGTGAGTTAAAGTGCAGAGTTCAACAGTTTGACGGCGACAGGCAGGAAAGATTTTCTGTGTCTCTCAGTGGAGCAGCGGCCGCAGTCTATGGCTGAAAGAGCTCCTCTGATTGGCCAGCACCTTGTGGAGGGGGTGGGAGGGGGAGTCCAGGATAGTCCTGATTTTATCCAACATTCTCCTGTCCAACACCACAGTCAGAGAGTCCAGCTCCTCCCCCACAACATGTCCAGCCAGTATGGAGCCCTGAGCCTCTGTCCTCTTATTCTAACTGCTCCTTCTCCTTCATCTCTGTCTCATAACCTCATGTTTTTCACAGACAAATCAGTTCACTGCTGTTCACCAGTGTCTCTCTCTCTTCTCTACCGCTCCCCTTGGGGAGTGGAGCTGTTTCAGATGTCTTGATGGAGCCCATACCTGTCTGGATGGAGTCCCCTGTCTGGTTGGAGCCCCACCTGCCTAGATTGAGCCCTCACCTGCCTGGTTGAAGCCCTCAACTTAAATGAGCCGATGGCCAGTCCCCCACACAGCATGGTGACAGCTGTTGGCAACAGTGTCTGGAGAGAATTTCCCCATATTGCACCTGCCGGTCATTTTTTTGCTCTCTGGCACCAAGGATCATGTGTTCATCGAGAGACTGAGGATGGGAGAATGTGTTTGCTGATGTCTATGTCAGACTATGTGTCCATGTTTATTCACTGTGAAGCCCACTGGGGCAACTCTTGTTGTGATTCTGGGCTATATAAATAAAACTGAATTGAAATTGAATTTAGAGGAGCTGATTTTCATCCCAGCCTCTTCACACTTGGTTAAAAACTGCCCCAGTGCATTTTGCAAGACCTGGTTCAATAGAGCCATCAGGACATCATCATACACCCAGAGATGAGACCCTGTGATCTCCAAACCAGACGCCCTCCGACCCCTGCTTCTAGAAATTCTGTCCATACAGTTGTGCTCATAAGTTTACATACCCTGGCAGAATTGATGATTTCTTGGTCCAGAAGCTGCACATGGGACTGTGCTTGGATATTCCAACATGATAATGATCCAAAACACAAAGGCAAGTGGACCTGTCATTGGCTCCAGCAGAATTAAGTGAAGGTTCTGGAGTGTTCGTCTCTTCTGACCTCAGTATCACTGAGCCACTCTGGGGAGATCTCAAGCTGCAGTTCATACAAGAGCCCAAGAATTTACAGGAACTGGAGCCTTTGGCAAAAAGAAGACTGGTCAAATTTACCATCAGAGAAAATAAAGAGCCTCATCCACAACCATCACAAAAGAGTCCAAGCTGTCACTGGGTCGTTTGTGTAGTTTCTGTTGTCATTATGATTTAAAAAGAGTAAACACAGTTATTTGATAATAAATGGCACTAACCATGAGTGAAAGAAAAGTTGTTGTGTTATCATTCATATTCTCTGAAAGATGACTAAGAAATCAATCAAATTCTTTCAAAGTATGTAAACTTATGAACACAACTAACAGAACCAGCCTTGGGGGAGTCCAACATGCACAGGGAACTTACTGCCGGCAATTGGCGTGCAGCTCCTGCTCTTGTCATATAAGGACCGGCCCCCAGACCCCTTATTCCCAGAGGCGCCTCTACAGGACACCACAGGGAACATGGGAGTGATTTCCCTGTAGTTGAAACTTTAACAGAGGGGTCACCACCCAGGTCTGCTAACTCCTGCTCTGTTGTTTCACTTCACTCTGGAACAACAGTGCGGAGTGAAAGAGAGGCTTAGAAGCTTATCTGTTGTGTGTGTAGAGTTTATGTGGCTGCCCCTGGTGGCGGTTGTGATACTGCAGGACACAGAGGTCATAGAGGAGGGGCACATTTCAACTGACGGTGTTACTCACCTTATACTGCCCTGACATTAGATGTGATGACTCTACCTATTGAGCTGCTCTGAGACTTTTGTTTGAGCTTTTCTATTATTATAGTATGTGCTGTTCAATGTGCTTGAACTGCTCCTCAGGTAGAAATTTAATGATATTGAATGACTGATTGATTCTGTCTGCTTGAAGGGTTTGAAGTTGCGTTGTTCTTAAGTGCGCCCTACTGGACACTGAGCACTCAGCCGAGCCAGTCAGAATGGAGTCCGAATTTCTCCATTGCACTTCACATCTGATGCTGTCTTACTGCAGATGCAGTGCCATGCTCCTCTATCTCTACCTGTGCTTTCATAACCAGAGAGAAAAGCGTCTTAGATGGTTTGTGACTGTGTTTTGAGGACAAAGACTCGCTCAAACAGCACTGACTGACTTAGAGGTGGTAGAGTAGCCAAAATATGTACTCAAGTAAGAGTAACATTACTTCAAAATAATATTACTGAAGTACAAAACAGTGGTCCAACTACAGTAAGAATGACTTAAAGAGTAACATCTGATTTAAAATTTAAAGTTCACAGTTAGCTGTATGCAATGCTCCGTCCACAAGCCTACGTCATCCATGCTCCCAGTTCCCCAGAAATATACAAATGCATGATACAAAACTGTACATAACAACTGCAATAGCTTCCTCCGCAGAATCCACGCTGATAGCTCTGAAGCGGAAGTGACTTGTGGAGAGCAAAGGGATGAGATTATGACCATAGCAACCAAAGAGCCAATCAGTAGGGAGGCTGGTGAAGAAATGCCCCTTTTCACCTGCTCTCCTGGTTTGGCAGGAGGTTGCCAGCTGTCCATCAAACCAGTTGCTGGTGGCAGAGACCTTAGGGAAAGATTGGTCTGTTAGTATTGATATCTTGATTCACGGACAAGATAGTGAAATAAAAAAAAAGAAAATCCACGATCATGTAGAGCAGGTTAATATGAACATAAAAAAAATGTCTGCTAGTAAGAGTCACAGAGGGGTGGCAGTTTTTCAATAAAAAGACATCCATGCTCACTTCCTATTTGGTACGCAGCAGCTAGTGGGTTAGCTATGTCCACTGTATATAGAGTCTATGTCTGACACATTAAAACTTGACATCAGACCACCCCCTCCCCCTTCCACAGTGATGTGTGCAAATGTTTACCGCTCCACTCAGCGCAAAAGCAGAAGGATAATTAGACTGACATTTAGCATGGCGCACTGTTCCTCTAGAAGGCTGTTCCATTGGCGACACATCATTAAATATCAGTGTTACATCAGTCTGCAGGCATTGGGTCCGGGATCTTTACAGCCTGATCAGTGGAGAGAGCAGAGGTGGCTGTGAGCTGCCCGAGCAACGCAGGCTTGATCTTAAATGAGCACACGCTGTCTAAACCTGCATCTCCACACCTGACCCCTGACAAGGCGTGCTTCCCGGCTCTACTCAGAGGTGACATTAGACGGCTAGTTAAAACCCAATGTCAAATGTGTGTCAGCACGGACCTGACTAATACAATGAGTTGTCATTTACTGGAGGCTTAATAAGTGACATTGCTGGGTCTCTCTTATTATAGTATAGGAGCCATTACTGCAGACAGATTCGGGCTTCCACTTTATGTGAAATGATGTCCCTATTTCATTTGTCCACAGTCCTGAATTAAAGAACACATACTGTGCTTGTGTCTGCTATATAGTTATAAGCTATGTCACCTGTGGATCATTAGGTTGTCATTAGCACATTTAAAATCACAATATTCATCTAAAAAGAAACAAGTCTGCTGACTTCCACTTTATAAATCTGTCTTGACCAATGAGAGCTGATGTTGCTGTAAACATCATTACAACAAAGCGCCGTTTAGCTGGCGCCACCTTCTGTGGATGCTGCACATCGCACTAGTAGCGAGAATTTTTTAATTTATTTAGTTTTTTCCATTTGTGCCAAAATGCGATGCTGCCAATTCCTATAAGTACCTCCGTTTAAAGAAAATATAAATGGAGTACAAAGTAATTAAAGAGCATTGGTTTTGTATGAGTGGTGAAAACTGGGATTGACTGCCAAAAAATAAATAAAATGCCACCTTAAAAAATAAAATAAACAGATTACTCAAACATGCACAAATCATTCCAAATACTACTTCGAGGAGGTAATAGTGAGGGGATGCAACTATAACATGGTTAAAAGCTCTGAAAAGTCAATTTAGAAGAATAGGTCTGCTTTAATGGTCAAGCAGCACCCAGCAGAGGCCCATGTGTGAGTTATTCGAATTTTGGGGGTCAAATGCAGTTGTGCAATCAGAGTCAAGAACATGACATAACATCAGGGGCCGAGCGACCAGCACATATGTTTTGGCATTAATGCAGACAGCCGTATTGATTGAGGACTGGAGAATGAAGGCGGAGAGGCAAGCACAGCTCATTAGGCCCATCCCTGTGGGCCGAGTGCACACCGCAGAGCAGCTCGGATCAAAGAGGAGGAAGAGAGAGAGAACACGGAAATGTTTACATGAACATCATGCACCCAAAGGCTCTGGGAGGTACAGGCTTTATCTTATTTGGCATAAAACAGAGGTGCTTGTGTCTCATGTATTTTTAACAGCAGTGGTACACACGTGTAAGGATTACTATTACAACTGCAGATCACATAAGGGGATGTGTTTGCAACTTTAACAGTAACGATATGCGAACACATACACAACACAGAGTTAAATGACAATATTACACTTGCTTATTCCAGTATTATAATGTCCCTGTCCCTAATTTCCCTTGTATTTGAACACATTACATATATAGTGTATAAGTAGCTCTTTAGGTCAAAATAAGTTTGCTTCCTGCTGTCTTTATTTAATTAATCTAAACAGCATTTTATTGTCCAGTAATCCAGAACCATGTGTTAGCATGTTAATTGTTGTTAGCTTTACCTTGACTGCAAAGACTCTGGTTTGGTCTAGTCTCTGCTCTGGTAAAAGTTGAAAAAGTGCATTGTGGTGAATAATCAGGAATGCAGAATGCAGGTGAGGAATAACTTTGAACCACTGCAAACTGTTTAAAATGAACTAGTTCTGTTCAGAAAAACAAAAAATGTGGTTGTTTGTTGCAGGTGTTCCAATCAGTGAGAACAGGCAGGGGGTGCTCTTGGAAAAAGAATAAAATCCTTTGGACAAATCGAAGTCCAGGCAATGCAGAAAAGTAAAAGTCACATGAAGAAAAGTGTAGTTAAAAGGCCTTTACTTAAATGCCCAAAGCATGTTTCGGCCATGACTGGTAATCAAGAGTCCATAGTCGACTGTCAGGGCATGTGAAACTGTTTGTGTGCCGATATAGAAAAGCTATTCTTAGCATGGCTTTATTAAGCAGACTACTGATGTGCATTTCAAAATTGAATGAAGAATCAAGCCGTATGCCCAGGTAGTGATGAACAATCTGGATTTACAAACCGTTCGAGGCCACGGTTTTGTTTGAACTCTCGGTCTGTGAGAGGTTTTTGCCTGAGAGCTTTTTGTCTTTTTCATGTTCAGTGTGAAGGTCAGAAAAGGCAGGCTGGAGCAATGGAAAACTGTTTGGAGAAGGGAGTGCTGAGATCTGTATGCATAAAGGATAGACTCAACCACGTTTAAATATGCTGTGCTGTATGCTAAATTATGGTATCATGTATGTAACAGTACGCACAAGATCACCTGCTGTTGTTCCAGTCCAGTCTGTTGTTTCTGGTCAGACTGTATTAAAACAGATCTCATATTAAAGCAAATTTAAAGTTACGTGCACTAAGTAATGAGTCACTTCACCTGCTTGTCTGTGAGGAATTTCATGGCTTTAGCAAGTTTCTCAGTGCTCAGAGCACTCATACACCAATGGACTGAGGTTCAATTCTTGCTCGAACCAAATTCTCTCATCATGTCCTCAAGCAAGACCATCTTGTGTGTGTGTGATTGTTCGTGGCCAGAAGGGCAGCCTCACTTCTGTTATTCTCTCCCAGGGCAGCTGTAGGTACAATAGTAACTTACCACCACCAGTGTGGAGTGAATGAATACTAACATTGAAAATCAAAATCCTATCTGTTACTGGATTGTCACTTAGAACCCTTTTCCCTTTTGATTCTTAGTGCTGGACATGAGATAAGGTGTGTAGATGTTTTTGTGGAGCACTGGGTGAGACAAAGATGAGCTGGCTGTGTACACATCAGACGCACAATAAGAGCACTGACAGTGGCGGAGTTCCAAGGTTTTCCTCTCATTACCGCAGCTGCCTTTGCTATCTCGGCTGCCGCTGCTACCTCTGCTTTATAAAGAGCACATCACTGAAGGTTGTTGTCATGGTTTCCTTTGTTCCAGCGCTGGAGAAGTCACTTTGGTGCGGGCTAAAGTGTGATGTGAAGAAACACACGGTGCCATCTGTAGACACAGCCACAGCCACAGCTTCGGACAAGGACAGGATCTGAGCCCACTGCACAGCCTCTAACCTTTGGACTCTGAAAGACGAAGAAAACATTGCCACACCACCAGTTGCCCTGTTGCCATAGGAACCACTTTAGTGATCTTTTGTGAGCGGGAGTCAAATCCCATCATGACATATTGCACAATTTTGAATTAATGCTACGCAGTGATAATCTAACAATCCACAAGTTTATTATTATCATTATTATTATTATTATTATTATTATTATTATTATTATTATTATTATTATTATTATTATATGAAATTAGGCTTGTACATAACTTCATGAATAACGGCAGCATCAAACCTCCATGAACACACCACACTGGTGAGAGTTGAGGAGATGTACATACCGCAAAACAAGAGCAAAAAAAAAAAAAAAGAAAAGAAAAAAGAACTTCAACTGCACTTTTCTCAGTTTTATAATATAATATCATTAAAACATACTATGTATTTTGCTTGAATTACATTTGTTCCTGATTGCAATGCCTCAGAAATCACTCCAGTTGTTCAGTGCAGTTTGTTATTAAGCATCACTGGACTGCAGTAACTGTGTATTCACAGGTCTCTTGCCAAATTATGTATTGTTCAGTCCCACTGCTGTCAGGTAAGGGAAATGTCTTAAACCACACCTATAGTGTCTTATGCACCATTTTCCATGGACGAGATGCAATAACACTGGTATATTGTATTTTTTGTAAGCTGTGGACAGATATGTAGAAATGGGAGGTCAATATGTGTTTTATAAAATGAAACTCCTAATACCTAGTGCTTTGTGACATGTTTGGTTGTATTGTACATGTGATGTTTATTTCTGTAAATCAAGGTGGAAAACTAGTTGTTTAGCTATAATCTGGTGCGGAACATTTGTTTTTGTGTAACAGTTCTCTCACTGGAGTGTGGCCGATGGGCCTAAGCCCTGGGATGATGATGAGGTCTACTGCAGTGCCTTTTATCTGTAACAAAACCTCAAACTATTTGCTAAGCACTGAATTAAATATATCTCATTGAACACCAGCCTCAGTGGTTGAAGTTCATTTATGAGCTGTTTCCTTCAGACCAAGGCTGGCCCCTGTCACTGCTGAGCACTGACAGGTGGCTCTGACGGATCTCCCCCCTCGGCCCATGTGCTGCACAACACCTCGCTTTGGGAACCATTTGCTGAAACTCTCCTGACCTGGCTCCATCTATCAGCCTCTGCAATGAACCAAGGCGCACCCCTCCCCCTCCCCGGTCAATAGTGTGGCATGTCCGGAGCCAGTTAGCCCCACTGAGGGATGATGCCAATGCTCTTGTCTGAGCAGGTGATGGATGCTTGTGGGGCTGTGCCAACGTTAAATGCCTGTGACTCTGGCGCTCTCACACTCCTCATGGTATCACTCAGGGGATTCACTCCTTTCTTGGCATTTGAACTGAGCAGACCTGGTTTAGTGAGGACATCACCATGGATATGCCTGTAATTGTACCATATTCTGTGCATTTACTTCATTCATTTACAAAAAAAAGTTTGGTTCTAGGGATACTTCAATCCAGCTTATTTATTCCATCCATCCATCTTCTTCCACTTATCTGGGGCCGGGTCGCAGGGGCAGCAGTCTAAGCAGGAACTCCAAAGTCCCTCCAGTGTGTCCTGGGTCTTCCCCGGGGCCTCCTACCGGTGGGACATGCCTGGAACATCTCAGCTGGGAGGAAGGCGTCCAGGGGGACTCCGGACCAGATTCCTGAGCCAGCTAGCTCCTCTTGACATAGAGAAGCAGCGACTCTACCCAGGCTCCTCCCGTGTGACCGAGCTCCTCACCCTATCTCTAAGAGAGCGCCCAGCCACTCTGTGGAGGAAACTCATTTCGGCCGCTTGTATCTGCGATCTCATCCTTTCACTCATTACCCAGAGCTCATGACCATAGGTGAGGGTAGGAACGTAAATTGACCAGTAAATCGAAAACTTTGCCTTTCGGCTCAGCTCCCCGAAAGGCAAAGTCGCTGTATTGGACCACCACAATGGTCCAATACAGCGACCGCATCACTGCCAACGCTGCACCAATCCACCTGTCAATCTCGCGCTCCATCCTCCCCTCACTCGTTAACAAGACCCTGAGATACTTGAACTTCTCCACTTGAGGCAGACTCCCCACCCGGAGAGGGTAAGCCACGTTTTTCCGGTCGAGAACCATGGCCTCGGATTTGGAACAGCTGATCCTCATCCCAGCCGCTTCACATTCAGCTGCAAACTGCCCCAGTGCACGCTGCAGGTCCTGGTTCGATGAAGTCAACAGGACAACATCATCTGCAAAAAGCAGCGATGAGATCCTGTGGTCCCCAAACCGGACCCCCTCCGGCCCCTGGCTGCACCTAGAAATTCTGTCCATAAATACAATGAACAGAACCGGTGACAAAGGGCAGCCCTGGAGTCCAACATGCACCGGGAACAGGTCTGACTTACTGCCGGCAATGCAAACACAGCTGCTGCTCCGGTCATACAGGGACCGGACAGCCCTTAGCAAAGGGCCCCGGACCCCATACTCCCGGAGCGCCCCCCATAGGGCACCACGAGGCACACGGTCGAATGCCTTCTCCAGGTCCACAAAACACATGTGGACTGGTTGGGCAAACTCCCATGAACCCTCAAGCACCCGATGGATCCGAAGGGAGGCAAAGGAGTGTGATTCCCCTGTAGTTGGAACACACTCTCCGGTCCCCCTTTTTATACAGAGGGACCACCACCCCGGTCTGCCAGTCTAGAGGTACTTCCCTGACCGCTAGGCCATGTTGCAGAAGCATGTCAGCCAAGACAGCCCAATGACATCCAGAGACTTGAGGTACTCAGGACGGAACTCATCCACCCCCAGAGCCTTGCCACCGAGGAGCTTTCCAACCACCTCTGTGACTTCGGCGAGGGTGATGGACGTGTCCACCTCCAGGTCCCCAGCCTCGGCCTCCTCGGAGGAGGATGTGACGGTGGGATTGAGTAGATCCCCAAAGTATTCCTTCTACTGCCCGACAACATCTCCAGTCGAGGTCAGCAGCTCTCCAGTGTTGGTGAAGCACCGCTTCCCCCTCCAGAGGCGCCGGACGGTTTGCCAGAATTTCCTTGGGGCCGTCCGATAGTCCTCCTCCATGGCCTCCCCGAACTCATCCCAAACCCAAGTTTTTGCCTCTGCAACTCTCCGGGCTGCAGCACGCTTGGCCCGCCGGTACCCATCAGCTGCCTCAGGAGTCCCACAAGCCAAGGCCCGATAGGACTCCTTCTTCAGCCTGACGACATCTCTTACTTCTGGTGTTCACCACTGGGTTCAGGGATTGCCGCCGCAACAGGCACCACAGACCTTACAGTCATAGCTATGAGCGGCTGCATTGACATTAGCGGCCGAGAATGAAGCCCACTCAGACTCCATGTCCCCAGCCTCCCCCAGGATCCGGGAGAAGCTCCCGGAAGTGTGAGTTGAAGGCCGCATCGACAGAGTGTTCCGCCAGACGTTCCCAACAGACCCTTACAATACGCTTGGGCCTGTCAGGTCTTTCCAGCTTCCTCCTCCGCCAGTGGACCCAACTCACCACCAGGTGGTGATCAGGTGACAGCTCTGCCCCTCTCTTCACCCGAGTGTCCCAGACACACAGCCGGAGGTCACATGACACGACAACAAAGTCGATCATCGACCTCCAACCTAGGAAGTCCTGATGCCACGTGCACCGATGGACCCTTGTGATCGAACATGATGTTCATTATGGACAAACTGTGCCTGGCACAGAATAATAATAATAATAATAATAATAATGCATCAGTTTTATACAGCGCTTTTCAGGACACTCAAAGACGCTTTACAGAGCATTATTCATTCACTCCAGACCCGGTGGTGTAAACTACTATTGTAGCCACAGCTGCCCTGGGGCAGACTGACGGAAGCGAGGCTCCAATCTGCGCCATCGGCCCCTCCGACCACCACCACCAACACTCACACACACCACTTTCATACTAGGCAATGTGGGTGATATGTCTTGCCTAAGGACACTACGACAGTTTTTGCCACTGGCCCCACTGTGGCACCTGGAATTCCCAGTGTCTCCATCCAAGTACTAACCAGGCCCTGCTGAGCTTCTGAGATCTGACGGGATCAGGCTTTGACGAGCCGGTATGACCACAGAAGTCCAATAACATAACACCACTTGGGTTCAGATCAAGGGGGCCGTTCCTCCCAGTCACCCCTCTTCAAGGTCAACAATGTTTTCCACCAATGGAAATGTGATGCCATTCAAAGTGATGAGAATCAATTGGCATTTTTCAAAATTTCACTTTTTATCTTTTTCATTTTTTTTTATCTTTATCTTATCTGATAAAGGATGTGCCACCTACTTGTCTCCATGGAGATGATAATATAATACCTGTAATTTATCAAATAATTACATTAAACTTAGCTATCTCCTTGGAGACAAGTTATAGGTATGAACTCTAGAGAGCTGACCAAGCCCACAGTGAGCTGTGGGTTTCAAAGTATTTTTAAGACAGATTTATTGTGCAAAATGGACTTTTCAGAACTTTTAACCTTTTAACTGTTACAAATGGTTTCTCCATTTACTAATCGGAAGTTGCGTTTTGAGTGATTTGTGCGTCTTTGTGCAATTTTTAATCACTTATTGCTATAAGATGCTATTTTGCCGACCAATGCCTGTTTTCACCACCACTGTCATACACCCACTGCTCTGTATTGTTCTGCAGATTGTTTTCTTAATTGATGATATGTGCAGGATTTGGCAGTGTTGCATAGATCAAAAATATGCAACACAAAAACTTACTCTTGTTAGCTTGAACCCGTGTAATGTTGTTACTTATTAAAAACATTGAGATGTGTTTGTTTCATTCATAAATGTTTGAGTAATCCTTTATTATTAGTCTGTCTATATCTCCAAAGCTCAAAATGTTCTGTTTCACCTTATGATGGTCGTGGCAGTTTCATTGTCCAGGGTGAAATCATCCAAATGATTCTAATGAAGGTGTACCAAATTTAAAAACACAGTGAGGCACTTCTAGTGAAGCACTTCCTTTACAAGGCGAACAATGTTTTCAGGTTTGTTAATTAAACATTTGTGACTGAATCAAAACAAAACTCCAGGTATGTTTTGATGAGGAAACAACAGTATAACGTAGATAGAAAATAGCGTAATATGGGCCCTTTAATTTGTTTTAGATGATGATTGCAAATAACATAATGATCCACAGGTGTCATAAATCATACTGAGCTCAAACTCTAAGCTCAAACTAAGTCTGCTTTAAGCAATTAAACAGCTGTATTTGAATCAAGGTATGTAAACCCATGACCAAAATTATATAGTAGTAACAACAGTAATATTGCTAATGGTACTGAGAGGACAGTAGCTCAGCTGTAGAGTGTTTGTCCACTGAGGTTCAAATCCTGACCTAAACATAAGTGGTAAAGCAGTGAGATCCACTGACCCACAGTGTGCAGGTGCAGTTCCAGCTCCCATAGATAAATGTTGTGGTGGTGTCTGTGGTCAAAACCCTTAATCCACCTCGCCCCCAGTGTCAGCATACACTTGGGTATGAATGTGTGTGTGAATGGATGAGTGGTTCTTTGACATAAAGCAATTTAAAGGTGGAATAGTGCTATTTAAAAATATGACCATTTAGTAATCAGTAGTAATATGGAATAGTGGACTTGTATTACAATCAGTGATTAGTTTAAATCCTCCATATTGCCTCAGCATTAAGTCAGGCCACTGTGTGTGTGTGTGTGTGTGTGTGTGTGTGTGTGTGTGTGTGTGTGTGTGCGCGTGCGTGTGTGTGTGTGTGTGTGCACGCATGTCTCCTCCCTCTTTAATGCTTAATAGCAGACAGCCACATGCGGCCACCATGCACCGCTCGGCAGCTACCTCCACAACCCAGTTCCCAGTCGGCCGTATCTCAACCCACAGTTCACTTCCACTGCCACACTGATTGCAATTAGGGAATTATGCACTTGGACTTCGGCCAGCAATGCAGGATTAAATTATTCATAAATGTTAATAGGGCTGTGCTGTCTCTCTGTACACACACACACCCACACACATGCACACACACATGGACGAACCCCAATCTCCCTTCCTGGTCTTGCTTATATACCCAGCACCATTGGGATAATATTGACCTTTTCATTGGGCCATGTTATTAGGCTCTGCCTTCTATTAAAACAAATGATGACATTGTCTGTAAAGCACAATGCAATAAGTCATTTCAAAAGGATTACTGCATCTCAGCCCAGGAAGGACCAACACCATGGACAGCTCCTACCAAACCCTCTCAGTGAACAATGATGAATGGAGTAAACAGAAGCTTCCACAGGGAACAGGGCTAATAGAGAGAAATTAGCATACAGGCGGCTAATGCTGCAGCAGCACACTGGATCTGTGGTGAAGCTCTAAGAGCTAGGGAGTGGTGAGCTGTCAACAGATATCCATCAAGAAAAAACAAATACTGCCTACTTAGACTCAGTAGTGCTGGACTAACCTGAAGGGCATGAACATCAGTTAACGCAACAATTAAAGATGAGGTATTATGCAAAATCAACAGTTTGAGCTTGCTACCATTTCTACCAATATTATTCTCTCATCAAAAAATATGCCTGAAGAGATTTTAGATGTCATCTGGTCTATCAAGTTGTTGTGTACACTTTTGTATCAAACTGTATATTTATAAGTTCTTATATATGTTGTGATAGTGAGAATTCAGTAGTCTTTAATAATAATAATTTTATTATGTCACTTTAGATTAATATTCCATCCATCCAATTTTCTCTGATTATTCTCATTCCAGCCCCTTCACACTCGGCTGCAAACCCCCAGTGCACGCTGAAGGTCCTGGCTCGATGAAGCCAACAGGACAACATCTGCAAAGAGGAGAGATGAGATCCTGTGGTCCCTGAACTGGACCCCATCCCCCCTAGAAATTCTGTCCATAAATACAATGAACAACAAAGGGCAGCCCTGGCAGAGTCCAACATGCACCAGAAACAGGTCTGACTTACTGCCGGCAATGTGAACACAGCTTCTGCTCCAATCATACAGGGACAGCCCTTAGTAAAGGGCCCTGGACCCCATACTCCCAGAGCACCCCCCACAGGACACCATGAGGGACACAGGCAAATGCCTTCTCCAGGTCCACAAAGCACATGTGGACTGGTTGGGCAAACTCCCATGAACCCATCCATCCATCCATCCATCCATCTTCTCCCGCTTAATCCGACTGGGTCGCGGGGGCATTGCTGCCCAATACTCATAGCACCTGACCCCCCTATGAACCCCTCTGCAGGTGGTGAGCCCACAGGAGGGTGGACAACATGGTCCTTGATGTTAGTCCATGAACCCTCGAGCACCCGATGGAGGGTGTAGAGCTGGTCCAGTGTTCCACGACCATGCCAAAAACCACACTGCTCCTCTTGAATCTGAGGTTCGACTGTCAGCCAAGACAGAGCGACACCATCCAGAGACTTAAGGTACTCAGGAAGGATCTCATCCACCCCCAGAGCCTTGCCACCGAGGAGCTTTCCAACCACCTCAGTGACTTTGGCCAGGGTGATGGGCGAGTCCGCCCCTGGGTCCCCAGCCTCTGCCTCCTCCTCGGAAGACTTGACAGTGGGATTGAGGAGATCCCCGAAATATTCCTTACACCGCCCGACAACATCCTCAATCGAGGTCAGCAGCTCTCCCCCCGCACTGTAAACAGTGTTGGTGAAGCACTCATTCCCCTCCTTAGGCGCTGGATGATTTGCCAGAATTTGCTTGGGGCCATCCGATAGTCCTCCTCCATGGCTTCCCCGAACTCAAGTTTTTGCCTCTGCAACTGCCCAGGCTGCAGCACGCTTGGCCTGCCGGTACCCATCAGCTGCCTCAGGAGTCCCACGAGCCAGCAAGGCCCGGTAGGACTCCTTCTTCAGCCTGATGGCATCCCTTACTTTCAGTGTCCACCACTGGGTTCGGGAATTGCCGCTGCGACAGGCACCACAGACCTTACGGTCACAGCTACGAGCAGCCGCATCGACAATAGAAGCCGAAAACGAAGCCCACTCGGACTCCATGTCCCCAGCCTCACTTGGGATCTGGGAGTAGCTCTCCTGGAGGTGTGAGTTGAAGGCAGCATCGACAGAGGGTTTTGCCAGATGTTCCCAACAGACCCTCACGATACGCTTGGGCCTGTCAGGTCCCGATCCGAAGGCACAGGGACGCGACCCTCTCGTTCACCGGGGTGAAATCTAACACACAGCGGCTGAGCTGTGGGGCAATGAGCCCACACCAGCTCGCCGCCACACCACGCGGCCAACGCCGGAGAAATGGAGAGTCCAGCCCCTCTCAAGCAGTTCCAGAACCCAAGTTGTGCATGGAGGTGAGGCCGACTATATCTAGTTGGTAACTCTCAACCTCCCACACAAGCTCAGGCTCCTTTTCCCCCGGCAAGGTGACATTTCATGTCAGCAGAGCTAGTCTCCATATCTGGAGATCCGGTCGTCAAGGCCCCTGCCTTTGACTGCCACCCAGATCCCACCACACCCGCCCCCTATGGCTCCTCTCGCGGGTGATGGGTCCATGGGAGGGCGGCCCCATGTCACTCCTTGGGGCTGTGCCCGACCAGGCCCCATGGGGAAAGGCCCGGGCACCAGGCGCTCGCTGACGTGCACCCACCCCAGGCCTGGCTCCAAGGTGGGGCCCCAGTAGAGTCATTCCGAGCCACGTCACTGGCCTCGTTGTTATAGTCATCACTTTAGATTAATATTGTGATTTAAAATGTGCAAATTGAATAATAATAATAATAATAATAATAATGTGTAAATTGTGCATAACGCTGCACTGATGTCATAGACTATAACTACAATAGACACCAGCACAGCATGTCTACTTTAAATGTCCTGTATTACATAAAATTGACACTCGTGAGCTTTAAGCCATGTTATAATATTATTTCCTCATCGAAAACAGACCTTGAGTTATGTTTAATCTAATTTACATACATTTGAGTAACCCTTTATTATAAGTCTGTGTACATCTCCAAAGCTCAAAATGCTGTGTTCTACCTTGTAATGTCATGTAGTGGGAGTTTTCAAGGTAACAGCTTCCGTTTACCTTTGTATTTAGGTGTCCGGAGGTTGAAAACACAGTGGAGCACTTCCCTTATTAGAGTGTTTTTGGTTTGAGAGAAGTACATGCAGGATTTCTGTGTTAAACCTGTGTGTATGAAACAACATTATAACATCAATCAGAAAACAGCATAATATTGGCCCTTTAAGGAGCCTCAGTTGAAGTGCACATATTGATTCGGGTGAGAGGTGAGTTGGACTATGTGGTGAGACAGTTGTGCGTTTTATGGAAATTGCTTGATGCCAGGGTGCCAAGATGAGCTCAGGCACAACAGGGCACTGCAGCTCTGAAATGCAATCAACCTGTTCCACCGGGGGGGCGCCAATTCATTTGAAACTGCAAATCTCAAAATTGGCCAAAAGAAAATTGGAGCAAGCTGGTCAGAGACAGATTTGCCTGTCAAAAATAATCACAGGCAGGCTGGAGAGAGGCTAAGACCGGAGTACAACAGCGGTGCTTGGTGGAAGGGGGAGAGGGCAGAGGATCCAAGTGGGACCATGTTGCCCTGAGCTCACAGGCCAAAAGGAAAAGAACCAGTATGATGCATAACTACTGCCTACACCCCAGTCCAGCTTTTTCAGTTCCAATATGGAAAATGGACTTTGACTTTATGTATCTGTCAATACCCGATACACACAGGGATCTGTTAACAGATAAATGTGTGTATCAGGTATTGACAGATAAGGATGTAAATTGGTACTTATTTCTTTAAAACACAGTTCACTTAGACACAAAGATCCAGTTGTGTTATGTAACTGTTATTTATCCTTCAAATAGTTGCCAAACTGCTTTGTATGAATAAAAGTTCAAACATGAGGCCAAAATTTGTCTGAAAATAGTCTTAATACAGTTGTGTGAAAAAGTGTGGGCACCCCGATCATTTTCAGGATTTTCCTTTATAAATCATTGGTTGTTCAGATCAGCAATTTCAGTTAAATACATCATATAGCAGAAAAATACAGTGATATTTGAAAGTGAAATGAAGTTTATAGGATTTACAGAAAGTGCAATAATTACTTAAACAAAAGTAGGCGGGTAGTCATTAAATGATCAATCTTTCATGCACTGTAGATGTGAAAGTTGTGTGAGTGAGTGTTGGTGGTGGTCGGAGGGACCGTTGGCGCCGCTTGGCTTGGCAGCCGCGCCTCCGTCAGTCTGCCCCAGGGCAACTGTGGCTATAACAGTAGCTTACCACCACCGGGTATGGAGTGAATGAAGAATGCTCTGTAAAATGCTGTGTAAAGCACTTTGGGGACATGTGTCTGTGTAAAGCGCTATATAAATAAACCTTACCTTACCTTACCTTTCTTCAGTGAAGCAAATTTCCATCCATCCATCCATCTTCTTCCGCTTATCCGGGGCCGGGTCGCGGGGGCAGCAGTCTAAGCAGGGGCTCCCAAGCTTCCTTCTCCCCAGCCACTTCCTCAAGCTCCTCCGGACGGACCCCGAGGTGTTCCCAGGCCGAGAGACATAGTCCCTCCAGCGTGTCCTGGGTCTTCCCCGGGGCCTCCTACCGGTGGGACATGCCCAGAACACCTCCCGAGGGAGGCGTCCAGGAGGCATCCGGACCAGATGCCCGAGCCACCTCAGCTGGCTCCTCTCAACGTGGAGGAGCAGCGACTCTACTCCGAGCTCCTCCCGTGTGACCGAGCTCCTCATCCTATCTCTAAGGGAGCGCCCGGCCACTCTGCGAAGGAAACTCATTTCGGCCGCTTGTATCTGCGTTCTTTCGGTCATTACCCAGAGCTCATGACCATAGGTGAGGGGAGGAACGTAGATTGACCGGTAAATCGAGAGCTTCGCCTTTCGGCTCAGCTCCTCTTCACCACAACGGTCCGATACAGCGACTGCATCACTGCCGACGCTGCACCGATCCGCCTGTCAATCTCACGGTCCATCCTCCCCTCACTCGTGAACAAGACCCCAAGATACTTGAACTCCTCCACCTGAGGCAGAGACTCCCCACCCACCCGGAGAGGGCAATCCACCTTTTTCCGGTCGAGAACCATGGCCTCGGATTTGGAACAGCTGATTCTCATCCCGGCCGCTTCACACTCGGCTGCAAACCGCCCCAGTGCTGCAGGTCCTGGCTCGATGGAGCCAACAGGACAACATCATCCGCAAAAAGCAGCGATGAAATCCTGTGGTCCCCGAACTGGACCCCCTCCGGCCCCTGGCTGCGCCTAGAAATTCTGTCCATAAATACAATGAACAGAACCGGTGACAAAGGGCAGCCCTGGCGGAGTCCAACATGCACCGGGAACAGGTCTGACTTACTGCCGGCAATGCAAACACAGCTCCTGCTCCGGTCATACAGGGACCGGACAGCCCTTAGCAGAGGGCCCTGGACCCCATACTCCCGGAGCATCCCCCACAGGGCACCACGAGGGACACGGTCGCATGCCTTCTCCAGGTCCACAAAGCACATGTGGACTGGTTGGGCAAACTCCCATGAACCCTCGAGCACCCGATGGAGGGTGTAGAGCTGGTCCAGTGTTCCACGACCAGGCCGAAAACCACACTGCTCCTCTTGAATCCGAGGTTCGACTATCGGCCGAACTCTCCTCTCCAGTCCCCTGGCATAGACTTTACCGGGAGGCTGAGGAGTGTGATTCCCCTGTAATTGGAACACACCCTCCGGTCCCCCTTTTTATACAGAGGGACCACCACCCCGGTCTGTCAGTCCAGAGGTACTGTTCCCGACCGCCACGCGATGTTGTAGAGACGTGTCAGCCAAGACAGCCCCACAACACCCAGAGACTTAAGGTACTTAGGACGGATCTCATCCACCCCCGGAGCCTTGCCACCGAGGAGCTTTCCGACCACCTCAATGACTTCGGCCAGGGTGATGGATGAGTCCGCCTCTGGGTCCCCAGCCTCGGCCTCCTCTTCGGAGGACGTGACGGTGGGATTGAGGAGATCCCCAAAGTTTTCCTTCCACCGCCCGACAACATCCCCAGTCGAGGTCAGCAGCTCTCCCCCCGCACTGTAAACAGTGTTGGTGAAGGACCGCTTCCCCCTCCTGAGGCGCTGAACGGTTTGCCAGAATTTCCTTGGGGCCGTCCGATAGTCCTCCTCCATGGCCTCCCCGAACTCCTCCCAGACCTGAGTTTTTGCCTCTGCAACCGCCCGGGCTGCAGCACGCTTGGCCCGACGGTACCCGTCAGCTGCCTCAGGAGTCCACCGGGCCAGTAAGGCCCGGTAGGACTCCTTCAGCTTGACGGCATCCCTTACTTCCAGTGTCCACCACCGGGTTCGGGGATTGCCGCCGCGACAGGCACCGCAGACCTTACGGCCACAGCTACGAACGGCCGCATCGACAATAGAGGCCGAGAACGAAGCCCACTCGGGCTCCATGTCCCCAGCCTCCCCCGGGATCTGGGAGAAGCTCTCCCGGAGGCGTGAGTTGAAGGCCACACTGACAGAAGGTTCCGCCAGACGTTCCCAGCAGACCCTCACGATACGCTTGGGCCTGCCAGGTCTTTCCGGCTTCCTCCTCCGCCAGCGGACCCAACTCACCACCAGGTGGTGATCAGTTGACAGCTCTGCCCCTCTCTTCACCCGAGTGTCCAAGACACACGGCCGGAGGTCAGATGACACGACAACAAAGTCGATCATCAACCTCCGGCCTAGGGAGTCCTGGTGCCACGTGCACCGATGGACCCCCTTGTGCTCGAACATGGTGTTCGTTATGGACAAACTGTGACTAGCACAGAAGTCCAATAACAGAACACCGCTCGGGTTCAGATCAGGGAGGCCGTTCCTCCCAATCACCCCTCTCCAAGTGTCACTGTCGTTGCCCACGTGGGCGTTGAAGTCCCCCAGTAGAACAATGGCGTCCCCGGTCGGCGCACTGTCCAGTACCCCTCCCAGAGACTCCAAGAAGGCCGGGTACTCTGCACTGCTGTTCGGCCCGTAGGCCGACACCACAGTGAGAGACCTGTCCCCGACCCGAAGGCGCAGGGACACGACCCTCTTGTTCGCCGGGGTAAACTCCAACACGCAGCGGCTGAGCTGTGGGACAATGAGCCCACACCAGGTCGCCGCCGCTCCCCGCGGAGAACGCCAGAGAAATGGAGAGTCCAACCCCTCTCAAGGAGTTGGGTTCCAGAGCCCAAACTGCGCGTGGAGGTGAGGCCGACTATATCTAGCCGGTAATGCTCGACCTCCCGCACAAGCTCAGGCTCCTTCCCCCCCAGCGAGGTGACATTCCATGTCCCCAGAGCTAGTCTCCATGTCCGAAGATCTGGTCGCCGAGGCCCCTGCCTTCGACTGCCGCCCAGATCTCTCTGCACCCAGCCCCTATGGCTCCTCCCGCGGATGGTGGGTCCAGGGGAGGGCGGTCCCACGTCGCTCCTTCGGGCTGTGCCCGGCCGGGCCCCGTGGGGAAAGGCCCGGCCACCAGGCGCTCGCCCACGTGCACCCACCCCAGGCCTGGCTCCAGGGTGGGGCCCCGGTACCGCCTTTCCGGGCGACGTCATTGACCTAGTTTTTATCGTCATCATAAGGGTCTTCTGAACCGCTCTTCGTCTGACCCGTCCCCCCGGACCTGTTTGCCTTGGGTGACCCTACCAGGGGCATAAAGCCCCCGACAACATAGCTCCTGGGATCATTCGGGTACTCAAACCCCTCCACCATGTTAAGGTGGCGGTTCGAGGAGGGCCAAAGCAAATTTATTTTAGTATATTGAGCATAATTTGGAAGGGTTTTAGCTTTCATATGAGACATTTCTAAAACCCATTGATTAATTTAAAGTCAGGTTATAAGCTTTTGTTTCTACAAAATGGATAAGCGATAAGACTTTTGTCAGGGACTGTACTTGGGTCCTCAAGGCATGGCACTCACTGTCTCCCTGTTAATGAACACAGAAAGGTCAGATTTAGGCAAGACAAAAGTCTTGTCTCCTTGTCATATGATGCACCCAATCCTAGATTACAGCCTCACCTGTGAACAGTTACTGATCAATCAATTAGTGGGTGTGTATAAAAAGAACCCCAGCACACCAGACCTTCACATCAACTGCAACTTGACCTCTGACAACCTGCCTAAGATCCACCCTGAGACCAAACCATTAATTATCAAGAGGCTGAACACCAGATCCACTGCTGAGGTGGCTGACACCTTCAATGTGTCTCAGCGGCAAGTACAAAGAATAAGAAAAAGATCTGAAAAGACTGGAGATGTTTTTGACAAGCCCAGGTCCAGCAGACCCCGCAAGACAACTGCTCTGGAGGACCGTTTGTTGATTCGAAAATCGAAGGCCCCTTTTCCACTGCAGCAGAGCTCCACCAGGCCTGGTCACCTCAAGTCCCTGTGTCAACCAGAACAGTTTGTAGAATTCTGTCTGGAAATGGCCTCCATGGTCGAATCAGTGCTCAGAAACCAGCACTAAACAAAAGGCAATTAAAAAACTGTGTGGCATTTGCCAAGGCCCACAGCCTGCTAAAAGGATGGACACTGGAAAAGTGGCAGAAGGTGGATTTCTCAGATGAATCCTCGGTTGAATTACATCACAGCCGCCGCAAGTATTGCAGGAGACCTACTGGAGCCCACATGGATCCAAGATTCACCCAGAAAACAGTTAAGTTTGGTGGCGGAAAAATCATGGTCTGGGGTTCCATCCAGTATGGGGGTGTGTGAGACATTTGCAGGGTGGAAGGCAAAATCAATAGCCTAAAATATCAAGAAGTATTAGCACCTCTTACATTCCCAACCATAAAAGGGGTCACATTTTGCAGCAGGATGGTGCTCCATCGCAAACTTCTATCTCTACATCAAAGTTCCTCAAGGTGAAGAAGATCAAGGTGCTCCAGGACTGGCCCAGTCACCAGACATGAACATCACTGAGCATGTCTGGGGTAGAATGAAAGAGGAAGCATGGAAGGAACAACCAAAGAATCTGGATGAACTCTGGAGGCTGTGAGACGCTTTCTTTGCTGTTCCTGATGACTTCATCAACACATTGTATGAATCATTGTCGAACCGCATGGATGCAGTCCTTCAAGCTCATGGAAGTCATACAAGATGTTAAATATGGATCTCACAGCACCACTACTTAATTCACTGACATTATGCAACACATTTTTGTCTTTGAAGTAAATTATTTGTTCAATTATTTGTTCAATCTCTTCTCCAGTGTCCTATTCCTTGACACAGGTGACAGACCGTTTTGCTGAAGATTGCTTATGTAGCCTGTCTTTTTGTTTCTTCCAGGGTTCCTGAAACCTCCTTGATTTCTTCATTGAGGGCTGTTATAGATCATGACTGGTACATTTGGTATTTGTATAGGCTGGCCTGGCTGAGTTTTCGGTGTCGTTTCTTGTGGTTGCTGAGCATTCATCACCATCTTGATTGCAGTCATTAATTGTTTTGTAATTGGTGACATGTCTTCTTCTGGAGAGTCTGACTGTATATTCATCACGTTTATATTCTTCTCCTTTTTCTTTATGTTCAGTTTGGTACTTTTGCAATTGTAATTTCATAGTAGCCAGCTCCAACTCCTGTTTCTTTTCTTCAGTGTCTTTCTTATCTTTTTGCCACTTGTTTACTTCTAAATTCTTCTTCCGTTTTATTATACAGTCCCATTATACTCTGCAAAGCATCTTGAACGGGGCCAGGCCTTTCCTTTAATCAAAGTGGACCTGAGCAATACAGCCATACCGGTACCAGCCTCAATTTGTTCTCCAGTCACATCATGATATAGATTAGTGGCACGTTGCTTGTAGCTGTAATAATCTTCTTTGTCTCTCATCTGCATAGACAATAACTCATCAGTGATAATACATGGAAATCTTCTCCTGAGTTCTTCTTCTAGAGCGTCACGGAAAATATGAAGAGCGTGATTGTTCCGTAGCTGTATCCTTAATCTCCTTTCCACAGCTCTTTTGATATTTTCGGCAATTGTTTCATCAGTGGCTTTTGTTATGGCAGCTTGCATGTCTCCCCAACACAATTTGTCTCCGGCAGTCTGTTTTATCAGGGCTCTCATCCATGGAATTCCACCCTTCGTTAACCTCGGAAGTGTAAACATCAAAGAACTCCAGTCCTTCAGTGAAAATGGCTGATATACTACTTGTTGGCCATCCATCCTTATTGGGTAAACAGCTGTATGGTCTTCTTGTTTTTGTGGACTAATGTTTCCAGAAATGGGAGCATCATCATATTCATTATCTTCAACAATTCCACTGAACGATCCATTAACTGAAAAGGGATCACCATATTGTTTTAGAAACCCCTCATCCGTAGTACCCCTGGCTTCATTTCTTTTTGTCGTTGGTGACCAATTTCTGCTTGTCCCTTTTGTTGTTTCTTGATCAGAGTCCAATTTTTGTTTTGTCACGCGTCTCCCCTCCTCACTTTTCCTCATCTCTTTCTCGGTTTCCACAATATGAGTCAGAAAAGTCACTTGGCTTTGAACTGCTGCTATTTTCTCTTCCTGATGTTAACGCCAACTCTCCTCCAATTACCTTATGAGTTATCTTTGGGGTTGGACATACATCGATATCTGATAGCATCTGAGAAGCAGGGGATATGCTGTGTTTCTGAGCTTTACTGGTGGTTCCGGTATATGGTGGGGGATCATTTTTTCTTGACACATCATAGTCGCATCCTTCATCTTCTGGGGGTGGGCTTGTTGCATATCGTAATGTACTCTCCAGTCAGGGAACATCTTCTGAATTTTCAGATTCATCCCAGGAATATCTGCTTTTAGAGCATGTGAGATACTTATGTGTTAGCCTATCTCTTCCAAGCTTTGGAGGCCTTGAATTAATTGGATATATTTTTACAACAGGTTCTCTTGAAGTTTCTCTCCGAAGATCCTCCTTTGAGGTCACACCCTTCTCTTTTTGCTTGAGAACTGAGATGGAGGACAAATCTCTCATTTCTTGTATTGCTTTCATTTCTTTTGCCCATTGATGCATTTTTTTTTAGCCATTCTCATCTCCTTTTCATACTTCTGTATTTTTAATTGCCGACTCATGTCATTCTTGTGCTTCTGTATCTTCAGTTGGTTTATCTTCCTTATTATAGCATTTTGGGTGGGCTCCAGGTTACATGGCTTAATTTTTTCCTTATAGTAACTTCATATTTCTCCACTGATCTTCTGTTGGGGCAATTGCATCTTTTCCTCCGTGTATCATCTTTTTCTTGATATATTTCTTGACCATTTATTGAATTGCAGTCTGATTTTCTTGGGGCTTTTTCGGGTCTGCCTCTTCTTCAAGTGCCTTGCCATTCCAAAACTCCATTAATTGACTTAATGTGGTGAATTGGGACATTTGTGGTATATTAATATTTACCCTCTCAGCTACTGTTTATTATAAATTGGATGTTGTTTTAATTTGATTGGGTCACTGTCTAATGAACTGTGTAATGTTTATCATCTACCTGTAGACTCTAAGGGCTTTTGATCCAGTAGGGCTTCTTTTTCCCCGTTGTCGCTTCCTGTCCTTAGTCTGATTTCTAAAATGAAAAGAAATTTTGACTTTAGATATTGTTTTTTTTTTTAAACCTTTATTTACCCAGGAAAGTCCCATTGAGATTACTAATCTCTTTTTCAAGGGAGTCCTGCCACGCACACATCACTTTCATACTAGGCAATGTGGGTGAAGTGTCTTGCCTAAGGGACACTACGACAGTTTTTTGTGACTGGCGCCCCCCTGTGGCACCTGGAATTCCCAGTGGTCTCCCATCCAAGTACACTCAACAGAAATATAAACGCAACACTTTTGTTTTTGCTCCCATTTGTCATGAGATGGACTCAAAGATCTAAAATTCATTCCAGATACACAATATTCCCATTTCTGTGAAACATTGTTCACAAATCTGTCTAAATGTGTGATAGTGGCACTTTTGCTTTGCTGAGATAATCCATCCCACCTCACAGGTGCCACATCAAGATGCTCATCAGACACCATGATTAGTGCACAGGTGAACCTTAGACTGCCCACAATAAAAGGCCACTCTGAAATGTGGGGGATTTTTGAGCCAAACCAAAGCTCAGGAGGCTGTAAACAGGCTAAAAAAAATGAATGTGTGCTTCTTCTGAGAGATGCTGCAAATCCTCATGAGCCACAGCGTCAACCTACTCCTCTAGATCTGTCTTCAAATTCAAGTGAGTGTGTTGAATAATTTGTATGAATGTTTTTTTTTCTTTTTTGCAACATAGATCTTAACGGTTTCTGTTTTTTTAGATGACATTTGGCATGTGCTAGATTCTAATATAAGCAACAGCAGAAGAACCAGCAGCTTTGTGGCAGATGCCACAATTGAAGTAGACCGATATCTAGCTGAGGTTCACATTCCAAGAAATGAAGACCCACTAATGTACTGGACCAAAACAAAAATGTTGTACCCGACCCTTTATAAACTGGCCAAAAGTTTCCTGTGCTCCCCGGCATCCTCAGTCCCATGTGAGAGAGTATTCTCCAAGGCTAGAGACATTCTTTCAAAAAAAAGGAACCGCCTCGGCCCTAAAACCCTGGAAAAAATTGTATTTCTAAATAAAAATCAATGAAAGAGATATTTGTGTGACATAGTTAATTTTTTTTATACAGTCCTTTACAAATAACCAATGTGTTAGTTCAAACAATGTAGATGAAAAACACAGCACAATTTGGTTGTAATGTGCGCAAAGTAACAGCAGGTGGCAGCAAAGTGAGATCTCATGACTGAATCACATTTTGAATCACTTGGCTGTGAGGTCTCATCATCTCATGTGACCTCATTTTTCCCATCCCTATCAGGGACTTTAATCAGAATTGCTCAAAAGCAAACAACAGATACAGGAGTTCAGATACAGAGCTTGAGAAATAGATGTTCTCAGGTCAACAATCTAGCAAAGACTGAGTGAGGAGCAGGAGCTTATATAGGCTCCCCAGGGATAATTAGGGAATGAGAGACAGGTGTAGGAGAACAGGGAGGGAGCAAAACGAGGACTGGAACAGACCTGGAGCTGGACTGGGGAATAACATGTAGACAATAGGCAGAACTGTGACAGAACCCCCCTCTCAAGAAATGGCTCCTGACGTCTCAAAAAAGAAATACCGAGCATGGGTGGGAGGAGGGGCCTGGAGGAGGGTCAAAACTCTTCTGAAAGATCAGCGTCAGAGCCAGACTCAGGTTCTTTGTCAATCTGTGTATCATTTGTTCATTCGTTTTTCAATATAAAACCAAAAATAAGAAAATGAAAAAACTGCTTTTTTCATTATTTGTCTCCAAAACCAGAATGAAAAAATGGATAACGACTCGTTTTTTCAGTTTTCGATTTTGTGTTTAAATGAAAAATGGAAAAAACGGATAACGACCGGGTCCGTGGTCCGGCTACTTTTTCGTTAATTTATTATCCTATTTTGGGAGTGGCACGAAAAATGAAAAAGGACTCGTTGATGATTTTTTATGATTGAAAGTAACTTGTGAAATGGAATCCAGCGCCATGTTTTGACATATCTTTTGTTATTGAAAATGAATTATTGAACCGTATAAAAAGGGAAAAAGCAATTTGTAAAAATGGCGTTCTGAATTGCGTTTTACACTCAACAAAAATATAAACGCAACACTTTTGTTTTTGCTCCCATTTGTCATGAGATGGACTCAAAGATCTAAAATTCATTCCAGATACACAATATTACCATTTCTCTCAAACATTGTTCACAAATCTGTCTAAATGTGTGATAGTGAGCACTTTTGCTTTGCTGAGATAATCCATCCCACCTCACAGGTGCCACATCAAGATGCTCATCAGACACCATGATTAGTGCACAGGTGAACCTTAGACTGTCCACAATAAAAGGCCATCCTGAAATGTGCAGTTTTGCCTCACAGCAAAATGCCACAGATGGCGCAAGCATTGAGGGAGCGTGCAATTGGCATGCTGACAGCAGGAATGTCAACCAGATCTGTTGCTCGGGCATTGAATGTTCATTTCTCCACCATAAGCCGTCTCCAAAGGCGTTTCAGAGAATATGGCAGTACATCCAACTGGCCTCACAACCGCAGACCACGTGTAACCACACCAGCCCAGGACCTCCACATCCAGCAGGTTCACCTCCAAGATCGTCTGAGACCAGCTACTCAGACAGCTGCTGAAACAATTGGTTTGCATAACCAAAGAATTTCTGCACAAACTGTCAGAAACCGTCTCAGGGAAGCTCAACTGCTCGTCGTCCTCATCGGGGTCTTAACCTGACTCCAGATCGTCGCCGTAACAGACTTGAGTGGGCAAATGCCCACATTCGATGGCGTCTGGCACGTTGGAGAGGTGTTCTCTTCACGGATGAATCTCTGTTTACATTGTTCAGGGCAGATGGCAGACAGCGTGTGTGGCGTCGTGTGGGTGAGCGCTTTGCTGATGTCAATGTTGTGGATGGAGTGGCCCATGGTGGTGGTGGGGTTATGGTATGGGCAGGCATCTGTTATGGACGAAGAACACAGGTGCATTTTATTGATGGCATTTTGAATGCACAGAGATAACGTGATGAGATCCTGAGGCCCATTGTTGTGCCACACATCCATGAACATCACCTCATGTTTCAGCAAGATAATGCACGGCCCCATGTTGCAAGGATCTGTACACAATTCTTGGAAGCTGAAAATGTCCCAGTTCTTGCATGGCCAGCATACTCACCGGACATGTCACCCATTGAGCATGTTTGGGATGTGCTTGACCGGCGTATACGACAGCGCGTACCAGTTCCCACTAATATCCAGCAACTTCGCACAGCCATTGAAGAGGAGTGGACCAACATTCCACAGGCCACAATTGACAATCTGATAAACTCTATGCGAAGAAGATGTGTTGCACTGCATGAGGCAAATGGTGGTCACACCAGATACTGACTGGTTCTGAGTCCCCAGACCCCCAATAAAGCAACAACTGCACATTTCAGAGTGGCCTTTTATTGTGGACAGTCTAAGGTTCACCTGTGCACTAATCATGGTGTCTGATGAGCATCTTGATGTGGCACCTGTGAGGTGGGATGGATTATCTCAGCAAAGCAAAAGTGCCACTATCACACATTTAGACAGATTTGTGAACAATGTTTGAGAGAAATGGCAATATTGTGTATCTGGAATGAATTTTAGATCTTTGAGTCCATCTCATGACAAATGGGAGCAAAAACAAAAGTGTTGCATTTTATATTTCTGTTGAGTGCAGTTTATTTGCGGTTTAGGTTTGGTGTGGCCTGGAAGTAGATCACCTACCCGTAAGCTTTTGGGCGGGTTAGGCGCAGTTTGTAGGCTTTAGGCTCATCCGCGACATGGCGTCTTTGGAGGGACATTATAGCCGTGTCCCAATTCAGAAGGCTGCAGCCTCCTGAAGCCACATAGGCTGTAGCCTCCTGAAGCCGCATAGGCTGTAGCCTTTGAACACACCTCTGTGGACCGCATGGCTGTGTCGAAACGGGACAGGTCCAGCCCACGGAGCCGCGCCCGGCGCCCAGCAACCGAGACACGCTGCTAATGCTAATGCTAACAACACGCACCTGCAGCTACGCACACAGATCATTAACAAAGATTACGCACGGGTAATCAAATTGTCACATTTTGAAATAAGTTATTCTAATAATTCTAATCCACATTTTATGGCTAAAATATTGCTGTTTCTCCAATACATCTAAAATAAGCTAAATTACCTTTAAAGTTTAGCATTAGCAGCGTGTCTCGGTTGCTGGGCGCCGGGCGCGGCTCCGTGGGCTGGACCTGTCCCGTTTCGACACAGCCATGCGGTCCACAGAGGTGTGTTCAAAGGCTACAGCCTATGCGGCTTCAGGAGGCTACAGCCTATGCGGCTTCAGGAGGCTGCAGCCTATGCGGCTTCAGGAGGCTGCAGCCTATGCGGCTTCAGGAGGCTGCAGCCTATGCGGCTTCAGGAGGCTGCAGCCTCCTGAATTGGGACACAGCTACAGTTTTCCATCTCATAGCGGCTCCTCCGCTGCACGCGCATTGCTCCCAGTAAAGGTTCACTTCCGGTTTACGCAACTTGCTCAAGGATTAAATTTGGACAAAACGGGAAACCATTTTTGATTTAAAAACAAAATCGAGAACTGAAAAAACGAATCACTGTTTTTTTCATTTTGGTTTTGGAGACAAATAATGAAAAAAACTGGGACTGGGAAAAAGGGACTGAATGAGAACCCAGAGAACACTTTGAAGGTTGTTTTGGGTGGTGCTCATGGAAGGCCTTAATAAGAAGAGGGTCTAAGATGAAACTGGCAGGCACCCATGAACGCTCCTCTGGACCATAGCCTTCCCAATCAACTAAGTATTGGAGACCTCGACCACAGCGTCGGGAGCACAGGAGACGACGCACGGTATATGCAGGTTCCCCATCAATCAGGCGCGACAGGAGCAAGTAAAAGAGAACTGGCTCAGGTGATTTAATCCTCAATTGTGGTTGGAGACTGGCATTTATATAAAACTGTTTGAATATTCTACTTCTTGTAATTAATTCCATGACAAAGGGTGATTTTGTTTGTCTTCTGCCCCGGTGCGCCTGCTCCTGGAATATGCGATGGGCCCGTAAAGTCCTCTGGGTTGGGCTTCTCGTTCACACCCATATCCAGTCTCTGTACCATTAAATGGAGCTTGTATACCCTGGCCAGCCTGGGCTTGGATGTCTCGGCTCCAGTATCTCGTCTCGGGGTCAGCATGCAGCTCAGTCTCTGGTTGGTTGGGGGTTTGCTCAACAGGCAGCAGGTCGAGGTCCCAGTCCACTCTGACCGCCGGAACATCCCTCAGATCTGTGTAAAGACGAGAAACGGCAGCAACAACTCACTCTTTCACATTAGTGTGAAATGTAAATGTAGGTGCTCTGGGCCCAGTGTTGTCAGCAGGTGCATGTGTTTGTCTGAATGAGTTTGTATGTGAGTAATGTGGGGGCTGTTCCCTACTTTAATAATAATAATAATAATAATAATACTAATACTAATACTAATACTAATACTAATAATAATAATAATAATTTGAACAAATATACATTTTTATTAAACTCTAAATTAAAAAGTTCCCTAGGAGGTGCTGCTCTGACCAATGTATACTGCCTTTGTGCTTTTGCGCAAAACTCCTTTTCCACTTTGCTAATAAATATATAAGTGTAGATTAACAGCACCAGAGAGTGCAAACATTTCCTGCAATGACAGCCTGAAGTGTATGGAGTGACATAACTGTCAGAACTAATCGTGTGCGTAGGAATGAAATCTGTGCATATTTGGGAAATCCCTGCCTATTTGGCTGCGGTTGAGCGTAAAAAAAAAATCCTAAATAAATTCCTAAACTCTCGAGTGAGTCGTACATAAACTGTGTTGTGTGTATTTTGTCCATCAGAATATAAACTGAAAAGTTACGACATCAAGAATTACAATTACGAAATGAAAAGTTACGATGACGCTTTCTTCAATACGAATACGAATCCACACACAGGAGTTTACTGTCAAAAACACATCATCACGTCACACAGCTATGAACAGTAGATCTTGCGTTCAGCCCCTTGGTTAATACTGCCGCCATCTTGGTACAGGCTTCCCTGGTCTAAGTGTCACTGACCATCGTTTGACCGAAGCTTTTACACAGTCTCAGCGAACGGAGATGCCGGACTTTTGCCCCAAACATACGGATGGAACCAGGACTGAATTAGGACTGAACCAGGTTCAAATCAGGACTAAACCAGAACTGAACCAGGACTAAACCAACTGGGTCGCGAGGGCAGCAGTTCACCGCCCAGTCCTCTGCAAGCCTGACCCCCTATGAACCCCTCTGCGGGTGGAGCCCACAGGAAGGTGCATCCCCGGACTGACCCCCGGCCGGGCACTAGGTGATGTCATGGTCCTTGACTTCAGTTCATAGGGGTGCTGCATGTTTTGGGTTAATGGGGGAAACCGGAGTGCCCGTGCTAAACTAGGTCTCTTCCCTTTTGAGAGAGTGACTTTGGGGACTTATTACTTTGGGGATTTATTACACAAAACGCCAGAGCATAGAGCTGAACCCCGTGGCTGGCTGAACCCCAGGGCGGTGTGGCTCCAAGCTCTGAAGCAGCGGGGCTCAGGGTCTGGGGCCGGGCACGAGGAGCACGATTGGGCAACGGCTGCGCTCAGCCCCGTGGATCGCCTTCGGTCAATCAACAGTCTATGCGGGTGCACCTCCGGGCCGTTCCGATACTCAGTCCTGGTTTAGTCCTGATTTGGACCTGGTTCAGTCCTGGTTCAATCCTGGTTCAGTCCATATGTTCGGGGCAAAAGTCTGGCATCTTCGCTCGCTAAGACTGTAAAAGCTTCAGTCAAATAATGGTCAGTGCCACTTAGACCAGGGAAGCCTGTACCAAGATGGCGGCGGTATTAACGGGACATCTACTGTTCATAGCTGTGTGACATGGTGATGTATTTTTAACAGAAAGTCCCGTGTGCGAATTTGTATTTGTATTGAAGAAAGCAGAATCGTAACTTTTCATTTCGTAATTGTTGTGATTCTTGATGTCGTAACTTTTCAATTCATATTCTGATGGATGAAATACACACAACACATTTTATATACGACTGGACTCATTCGAGAGTTTACGCATATTTATTTTACGCTCAACTAAAGCCAAATACGCATGGATTTCTCACATACTCATGGATTTCATTCCTACGAACACGAATAGTTCTGACAGCAATGTCACTCCATAGAAGTGGCCTTGTGAACTTTTATTCATCTTTTCTTCCTCCAAGAAATAGCACATTCTTTTGTATAATAGTTGCTTGGAACAGCCAAGATTGCTAATCCAAGTTATTACATTCCTTTATTTGAGCTGAATCAAAAAGAAGTGGCTGGGCTGCACTGTGTACGCCACACTCCACTCTGCTTCCAGCTATACAGCACATTTTGGCAACAAGAACTTCATTTGTTTGTGCCAAGACAAAGCTCTTATGTCTGGGATCTGATCATTTAAATTCTGGGCAGATTTTTAGAGCTATTGTACATTTCCAAATAAAGGTTACGACTACTGTTTATCTGAATCCGAGCACATACGTAATTAAAGAATTTGAAATGGTAAATTGTGAATTTGCCTATAAACGGCCTTATTTAACTTATTAAATTGAATATTTTACTTTAATAATTGGCACAGTACAGACTATCATATTTTCTCTCATAAATTTAGAGCAACTATCAGTTATAAAAAAAACATTCACAGGTTATATATTACATTTTTATTCTCTTTTAAATTACTTCTGTACTGCTGTATTACTTTCTGTATTATCCTACATTTGAGGCTCGAGTGCTCAGAAAATGACCATTTGCACTTTCACCAACATAAAGCTGTATTTACTTGTGATTCCTGAAAAAGATTCACTCCAGGTCCACACAAAAATGTGTAGTCAGCTCTAAAAATGTATGCACCGCAAATCTGATGCTTTTTCTGATGAAAAGCCTGTATGAAAAGGGCCAGTGGCAGTGAAGACAATGGAGCTGTGTCTGTTATTAACTTGTTTAAGATAAATATGGCCATTTATGACTGGTCACTATGTCTTGAAGTAAACATGTCTGTGGCTGACCCTGCTGTGCCCAAAAGGGCCCCAGGGCAGGTTTAGATTATAGCAAAGCAAACCTGAGTTTAAAACTGTAGTGGAGTAGCCTTCAGCCAGGAAAAGTGTGTATGGCTTTTTAAGACGGGCATCAGAGATAAGGGCGCTGTAAAACTGCAGTAAAAGTAAAACTTTTTTGCCTTCTTGAAGTAAAAAAAAAAAAAAAAAAATTGCTTTAATTGAAATTTCATGCTTGTCATGGGTGTGTTTGGCTGCTCTTATGCCTTACTGGCCGGCACACTGAGCAGGTTTTATACTTTTTAATTATATTTTATGTTTATGTTTCATCAAGGGATGGAAGTTTAGGACTATTGGACTGTGTGGTTTGAGCAGTTTGTTTTTCTCGTATCTATGGCGACCCTGCTTGGAGATAGCAATAGCAGCCAGCTCGCTCTGAATTACGACAGACTTTTTATAACAATGCAACAAGATTTCTACACCAAATATGGCAGAACACATTCCAGAGGAAACACGTCGCGGGAATGTCCGGTCTCATCATCGACCAAAACAACAAAGTAGAGAGAGAGATTTAAGAGGCTTTCTGTTGTGTGTCCAGAGTTCACCTGGCGCCCCCTGGAGGCTGTCATTATTCTGCAGGACACAAAGGACACAGAGAAGGACATTGTTGTCCGGAGGGCTATTACTATCCTCAGACAGGGTTTCCACAGGGCAGTCATTAAATGGATTCTGTTGAAACTAAGGCCTTACAAACCATTATAAGCATTACACTGAATTTCAAGTGGTATTCAAAAATATTGGCAGTTGTGCCAAAAATATTTTGTATCTTGTTAACATTTATTCAAGGAAGTTAATTTTGCTTCGTCGTAAATGTAGCCTATATGTTGTGCATTGCACGACCCAGAGCGTTTACAAGTTCTCTGGTCCTGGCAACGTCGGCCCTGCAGCGGATGCCGCGGACCTGGTCTGTGTCAGTGTGTCCTGCGCTTTAGGTCTCTCCTCCCACTCTCTTGTTTCGGTTTAGGCAAAAATAGCTACCGGCCATAGTGCACAGCTCTGTAGTTCTCTAGCTTGTAGAAGTAGCATTAGCCTGTTGGACTGAGGTGGGACAGAGCAGCTGAATCCTCATAGGTCAGAATTGCGATAATGTTTCTAAAGACCAATCAGTTGATTTGAGTGCCCCCACCCTGCGCACTAGGACATTTTTCAGGGGCTGCAATACAAACTAATTCGCTACAGCTGGCAAGTAGCCGGCATATTTGTTAGTCTCTGAAGGAAGCTGCGGTGAAAACATGGGCAAAAATGACTTCTGCTGCGCTAATGGCTGCTTCAACCATCATAAACGCAATAAGGAGCTACAGTTCTACAGAATTCCAAAAGATCCATGGCGTAGAAAAGCATGGCTACAGAGAATAAGACGAGAGAACTTTACACCATCTGTTAACACTCGACTCTGCTCAGCTCACTTCACTGGTGGCGTGAAGTCAATCCATGGGCCGTAGGATTTACTCCATCGATTTTCAACCATAGCTACGGTGTTTCAAAAACTCCCAGAACCAGTGAAAACAGCTGAGAATGATATTGATATCGCTGTACATAAGCCAAAGCGAAGGAGACTTAAGCATGTAAGTAACAGTTATGCCTGCTGCTTTTGTTATGTTTAGCTTACATGTATATGCAGCAGTTTAGTGATTTCTTGATTCACTTTTCAGGAATATGAATGCAGAGGGAGGGAGGCCAAAAAAAGTGGAACTAACAATCGAAGACCATAAAGTTTGGGGAACTTGTTTGCCTTTAGATAATAATCTGAAAGAACACGATTACTGCAGGAGTCAAGTTGACCCCCAGTCTTTGACAGTTGACGAGACCATCATAGAACTTCAGTCACTGTATACCAAAGTTGAACATCTTGAGGAGGAAAACAATCATCTATGATCAAGCTGTCTTACTTTAGAGAGCATCAAAAATGATGATAAGAAATTCCAAAGCTTTACCAGCTTTCCAAACTATGACACCTCTAAGGCTCTGTTTGATTATTTAGAGTCTGTGGCGCTTCAAAAGAAGAAAAACTGGAGAGGGTCATTCATGAAATCCTCTGAGCCTAGTGCACACAAAAAGGTACAAAAGCTAAACTCACTCTTGAGGAAGAGTTCTTTATGGCTGTGGTTCGTCTACGATGTGGACTTACTTTGACTGACGGCGCTCAGATTTAACTTGTGTGAATCAAGTGTGAGCAGAATCTTCACAGCTTGGATCAACCTTCTGTACTTTCATCTCAAAGAACTTTGTCAGATGCCTGAATACTGTGATGTCCTTGGTAAGGCAGAGCAATTAGCAAATTTTCCAGATCTCAAAGTTATTGTTGTTAACTTGTTATTGTTGCACAGAGATTTTTACACAGAAACCTTCATTGCTGCAGGCTAACAAAGAGATATATTCTCATTATAAGAGTCTTACCACCTTAAAGTTTTTGGTTGCCATTAATGCTTGTGCTGCTGTTGTGTATGTTTCTTGGGGCTGGTGAGCTTCTTTAACAGAAGGGGATGAGGTTATTGCTGACAGGGGATTTGATATTAGTGATGTTTTGGGTAAACAAGGGGTTAAAGTTACGATTCCTGGTTTTAAAGGGCAAGGGTCACAGTTAAAGCAGGTGGAAGGTTAAAGGTCTTAAAGAATAGCTGAGGCTAGGATTCATGTGAAAAGGGCAATCCAGAGAATCAAAACATTTCGCATTCTTGATCGTGAAGTCAGATTGAGTGTGGCTCACTTAGCTGAGCAAATTTTTACAGTTTGTGCCTACTTAGTTCATTTTCAAACACCAATTTTTAAGTAAAAGTACAAGTGTTTCAATAACCTGAAGAAATTCCCCCAAAATAGTCAAATGTAAAAACAAAAACAAAAACACAAAGGAAATAAGTAGTTTTGGGCTGTAAAACAGTTTTAACTTTGTTTCGTAAGGACGGTAGGAAAAAATATGGATACACATCTCAAGCAATGTCAAAATATCCATAAATTCAAGCTGTTCTTTAAACATATGGTCTGATATTAAGATCAACATTGCCTTCTGTAGTGCTGCTTTATGCTTGTTTCCTGACCATTGCTGGTATGTGCCGTCTGTTAACTACTGTTACTTATGTCTGTTTATTACCATAGTTGGTATTTTTCATTTCCTTACCATTGCTGATATCGATATGTATTTATTTTTATATTATGTAAAATGTCTGAAAAATTAAAACGAAAGCTCATTGTTTTCGATTAGAAGAGGGGGGTGGGATTAAATAACTTCTCTTCTTCCCACTCCTTTTGGGGCAATTTTGTTTTTGTTGTTGCTATTTCTATTATGATTTCACAAGCAAATGTTCCATTGCAAATTGTTTTTAATTGCCAAAATAAATAATAATAATAATAAAAAAAAAAACAACAACAATGCATTAAAACTCAACACAAAGATGTAACATGACATTTTCAGATGACATTTTGTGTGGTTTATTCTTCCTTTGTTAAGGCAGTCAAAATTCAGAAATTAATGCCACATTTACCTGTACTTTCAAGCCCATCTTTCACTATTGGATATGCCAGCTCTAACAAAATTACATTGTAGTAAAGACTTCCAAGTCTTGGCAAATTTCTTCTCCAAAAATCATTATCAACTAAAACACGATTTACAAATAATGCATTTCCATCTGAAGCAACAAACTCAACCCACTTTCTTTCAGTACAAAACACTTGCTGTTGCATTTGGTAATAATGTTGATGGTTTTCATTCACAGACAAACAGCCATCGGTTGTTTTGACAATGTTGAGTCTGAGGAGAGCACTCTCCAGTCTTTCCCCCTTTATTGGGTGAATTTTCTTAACTTCAATTAATCCATCATTTCCTATCAGACCATCAGGAGAAGCACCAAAAATGGCTGTGACTTGGAGACAAAAAATCCACATTGTTTTACAGCATTGCCAGTTTGCTTACAGTATTGTTTGATTATTTCTGTTTCAGATTGAATGTCATCCCTCATGTGCTCTGACTGATAACTGTTGCTGTACATCATTTCCCTCATTGCTTTTGAAGGACTTGTTGTTTCTTTCATAAGAGCACGCTTGCATTTAGAGGCAGTAATTCTGGGAAAGCGATGGACATACCACTGTGAGTTCTTTGACTGATCTCGAGTACAAACTTCAATTTCTTTAGCTTTCTCATTGTCAACACAAATTTTGTCAATTATTGATTCGGCTTTTGAGAGAATTTCATGCAAAGATGCTGAATGATTCTTGATAGGACTCATAAAGTTGTCTGTATTTTCCTCAGTTTCAACTTCAATTTCATGACTGTAAACAATGTTTACATCATCAGATTCCATCATATGAGGTCATTCATGAGTGGCTGCTACAAAAGGATGGTTGTCAGTCTTATTTCCTAGTATGTGATATATTGGTGGCAGTGACTTTCCTTAATTTGCAAGATAAATCTTTCTCTTCAAGTTGATCTTATGTTGCTCAATGTTCAGTTTCGTGAGATCATCAATACCATAATGTTTTTTCAGTCACTGATGGAGAAGGCTTCACTTTCTTACTGGGAGGCTCCTTGCCAAATTTAGCTTGTAGAAGTTTATATCCTCTACCTGGACTGGTCCAATCTTTGCACCTGTAACAACAACAAGATCAACAATAAAGAACACCCTTACAATGTATGCAGTGGATTTTCCAGTTAACTTTTTTAATTACCTTTAGGATCTGACCAAGAACACAGTAAATCAGTGCACGTTGGATCAGATGGTAGTTGCTGTTTTCCCTCAGAAATATCAATATCACAGAGTACAAACATCAACGCTCCAACATGGCTGCAATCGCTTGTCAATCTAAGAAACAAAATTTAGCAAGCAATAAATTAAAACACATAACAATTTTATGAGTAGTGTAACGAACAGGCCGTTCGTTACTAGTAACGTATTCACACATGCACTTTCATTCACTTTGCACTTTATAAATTTACATTGCACTTTTATAGCACGGAGCACTTATGAGATACGCTGATTTGCACATAAACAAAATTGCACATATTTGTATTGTTTTAAAATTATTTATTGGAACTTGGTCATTTGTTGCGCGGATTCGGTCGGGCAGGGCACTTCCGGTAATGGCGGCCGCCGGTCTGCGGAGACAAATGTAAGATTACGATTGGGATTGTGCAATATATGTGCCGTCTTTCAATTGGTAGTGTCTCATGTGTGTTTGCGTGTGTGTGTCGTGTAGGTATTTTAAAGTGTGAGTGGTATGCGTGTGTATGTGATGAATGTAGTTTGTGCTTGTACTCACCCAGTGTCTTGTGTCCGGAGGTCTGGCCAAAAGAGTCCCCGGGGAACCAGACACCGCTTAAGAGTTCCGGGCCAGCTCAAATTAGAGGACATCGGGAGGGGGGAATGGCACTGGTTTTAATCGGGATATCTCTATATTTTATTAGGTGTTTGGTTTTAGGGTTTTATCTTTTGTATTTTGGTTTTGTATAGTTTATTTGGTTTGGGTTAATTTAGTGGAGGATTTTAACTTAGTTTTAAGTGAGCTAATGTTAATTTTATACCCCTTTGAGTTTTATTGGTTTCACCCAGTGGTATATAAGGCGCCTGATGGCATCATTCAAAAACTACTGCTGGGGAGGACCCAGGCTCTGATCCTCCGAGGCACCTTTTTTTGCACTGCACTTTCTTGCACTGGCGCACTTTGTTTTTGGAATGTAAAATGAATTGTGGATCCTGACATCCTGCCTCACGTCATCTGTACATCTGGGTAACTCACTGTAGATCCAGCCGCTCTACCTGTCCTGGCTACATATGGTGTCAGAAGTGCCGCCCTGCAACAGTGAGTACACAAAGTTATATGATGCCGAAAGGAGGAAGGAAAGCTGAGGAGCCAGATGAAGGAATTGCTGTAGCATCTGACCCCCAAGAGGCCACAAGTGGGTCCAGAAATAAAGTGGATGAGTTGACTGCTCTCGTGAAAGCATTGATCGAGAAGCAGGATGCCAGAGAGAAAAAGCAGGAGAAAGACCAGCTTCTACAGGAGCAGCGCTGGAAGGCCATGCAGCGGCAGGTCCAGCAGCAGCGGAGGTCTGAGCATTATGAGTTGAATTTGCAAGGACAAACTGAGCCATCAGTTGACTATGAGGAAGATGATGGTGAAGATTATGGGCCAGACCCTGGTGGTTATGGCTACAGACCGCAGAGGGAGCCCAAACTGCCAATCCTGACACCAGAAGATGATATTGAACATTTTCTAATCATGTTCGAGCGGATGGCCCAAGTGTGCCATTGGCCAACCGAAGATTGGGTGGTCCGCCTTGTTCCCCTATTGACTGGCAAGGCACGCAGTGCTTTTGTACAAATGGACATTCGCCATTCCAACACCTATGAGAAGGTGAAGGACGCTATTCTATCCAAGTATGAAATTACAGATGAAACCTACCGTCGACGTTTCAGGTCCCTGAAAATTGAGGCAGAAGAGACGCCAAGGGAGCTGTATGTCCGACTCAAGGATTTGCTGACCCGGTGGCTGCAACCAGAGAAAACACCGAAGGATGTCTGGGAGAAGCTTATCCTGGAGCAGTTTCTCCGCATGGTCAGCCCAGAGCTCGAGGTCTGGATTCGGGAGCGAGATCCTGCCAGTGCTGAGGAAGCAGCTTGTCTTGCGGAGTCCTTTCTGGCAGCCCGTAAAGGACCCAGAGCCAGCTACTTTGGACGGGAGCCCCGTTTTGCCCAGCCAAATAAGTCCTATGGGGGTGATCAAGGTGGTGGTCCCGGTCCCGGGGGGTTTAAAAGTAGGCCATTCCAGTCACGCCCAGTTAAAAAAAACACCAAATGGGTCTCAAACACAGGAAGTCAGATGTTACAACTGCAACAACTTAGGCCATACACAGCATTTTTGCCCGGCTCAAAAATCTAAACCATCCCTGTTGTGTTCAGTGCCTAGTCCGGCTGTGGTACTGGCCATGGGGAGTAGGGGGCGCACAACATCTGCATTGGTTAATGGCCAAAAAGTTGAAGCACTGTTAGACTCTGGGTGTTTCCAGTCTGTAGTCCTGTCCAGTTTGATCCCAGAGGAGAGGCGCTCTAGTGAGACTACACCACTTACCTGTATTCATGGAGATGAGCATATGTACCCGACAGCAGAAGTTTACATTACAGTAGGGGGTCAAACTTACCTGTTAAATGTAGCTTTAGCGCAGAACTTGCCATATAAGGTCATCCTGGGCAATGATGTCCCAACACTACTGGATCTTATGTCAAAGAGTGAAGAGTCAGAGGGAGAAAAAGACTGCAATCATGTTACTGAAACCCTCACAATTGAACCGGTTAAGTCAGTAAATGTCCTCACCAGAGCTCAGAAAGCTAAGGCTATGTTTGAGGAGCTTCCTTTTTGGGAGGAAGAGGTTGAGGCTCAGCCAGGAAAGGCTAGAAAGCCTAAATCACAGAAAAGGAGAGAAAAGTTTGCAGGTTCTCCCAGAAAGGACCATCAGTTTCCAAAACCACTCAGTCCAGTTGAATTTGAGATCCCACTGGATATAGGGATTCTCCAAAAACAGGATCCATCCCTAAAACCCTGGTTTGAAAAAGTGTCAGGGCAGCCAGGGAAATCCGAATGTTGGGAAGATACAAAATACATAATCAGAAATGGTATTTTGTATCAAAGAGATGACAAAAATGAAGCTATTGTCTTACCTCACCAGTTTAGACAAAGAGTAATGGAACTTGGCCACTCTGTCCCCTGGGCTGGTCACATGGCATTTCAAAAAACACTGCGGAGAGTTGGCAGTCGTTTTGTGTGGCCTGGCATGTACATGCAGATTTTCAAATTTTGTAAAACTTGTGAAAAATGCCAATTAACTGCAGGGAAAGGAGTTGGCCAGGCTCAGTTACAACCCCTGCCCATAATTGGTACCCCCATTTGAACAGATTGGAATGGACATTGTTGGGCCACTTGAAAAAAGTTCTACAGGAAACCGGTTCATTTTGGTCCTGTGTGATTATGCCACTAGGTACCCGGAAGCATTTCCGCTGCGCTCAATTAAAGCAAAGCAAATTGCAAATTGTCTATTGCAGCTATTTTCTAGAGTGGGAGTGGCTAAAGAGATTTTGACGGATTGTGGTACCAATTTCATGTCCAGGTTGTTAAAGCAGGTCTACCAGCTGTTGGGGGTTAAGGGGATTAGGACCACAACTTATCACCCCCAGACGGACGGGCTGGTAGAGCGCTATAACAAGACTCTAAAACATATGCGGCGCAAGTTTGTTTCCAGCACAGGCGCTGATTGGGACCAGTGGCTGCCGTATCTTCTGTTTGCCTACAGAGAAGTCCCACAGGCATCTACGGGTTTCTCCCCCTTTGAACTTCTCTATGGACGTCAGGTACGTGGGCCACTGGACCTTCTGAAGGACTGCTGGGAGCAAACAGAGACTGAAGGTGACAATATCATAGCCTATGTCATCAAAATGCGGGAGAGACTAGAGACTATGTCTGCACTGGCCCAGGAGAACCTGAAGGAGGCGCAGTGGCAGCAGAAAACCTGGTTTGATCAAAAGGCGAAGGAGAGAGTCTTCAGCCCTGGCCAAAAGGTACTGTTGTTGTTGCCAACCAGTGATAGTAAATTGTTGGCTAAATGGCACGGACCTTATGAAGTTACCAAACAAGTGGGAAAAGTAAATTATGAACTGTATATGCCAGACAGACAAAAGAAGCACCAGGTTTTTCATGTGAACCTCCTCAAAGAGTTCCATGTCCATCAGGAGCCGGCACAGCAGCTCTTGGTCCGGGCTGTGCAGGACGAGGAGGTAACAGAAAAGTATTTCCCTACGGGTGCTAATGACTTTCTTGCTGTTGACCTCGCTCGCCTCTCTCACTCTCAGCAGGAGGACATTCAGTCACTGCTTGACCCATCCCTTTTTCAGGAGACCCCAGGCTTTACCTCTTTGGTCCAGCATAAAATACGGCTAAAGAAGGAGGCCCCGGTCCGCCAGAGGAGCTATAGGATCCCGGAGCGGTTGGTCCCTGTGCTACAAAAGGAGATAAATTAATGCTCGAACTTGGAATAATTGAAGTGTCTAGTAGTGAGTGGTGCAGTCCTATTGTATTGGTACCTAAAAAGGACGGCTCGTTGCGTTTTTGTATTGATTTTAGATACCTCAATGCAATCTCCAATTTTGATCCTTATCCAATGCCCCGGATAGACGATCTGTTGGAGCGAGTGGGAGGAGCAACCTACATCACCACCTTGGACCTCAGTAAAGGTTACTGGCAGCTGGCATTGGCCCCAGAAGCAAAGGAACTGACTGCATTCCGGACACCATTTGGTATGTACCAGTTCAAGGTAATGCCATTTGGGCTGCAGGGGGCACCAGCAACTTTCCAGCGCCTGATGGACCACATTCTGCGGGATGTCTCTGATTTCTCTGCTGCCTACCTGGATGACGTGGTAGTATACAGTGGAAACTGGGAAGATCACCTGTACCACCTCCAGGAGGTCTTACAGAGAATCAGGGCAGCAGGATTGACCATCAATCCCCGGAAGTGTGCAGTGGCCCATCAGGAAGTGCAGTACCTGGGCTTCACAATCGGCTTTGGGCGGATTAAACCCCAGGTCGACAAAATGCTGGCGATACGCTCATTCCCCATCCCCACCACTAAGCGAAAGGTGAGAGGATTTCTTGGACTTGTAGGTTGGTACAGAAAATTTGTGCCACATTTTTCAGAAAGAATTTCAATCTTAACAAATCTAACAAAGAATGCAGCGCCAAATAAGGTGCGCTGGACGGAGGGGTGTGAGCAGGCGTTTAATGACCTGAAGGAGGTGATTTGCACAGAACCAGTCCTTCATAGCCCTGACTTCAGCCAGCCCTTCATCCTCCAGACAGACGCCTCTCAAACTGGACTGGGGGCAGTCCTGATACAGGAGAAGGAGGGGGAGAGGAGGCCGGTTGTTTTTCTGAGTCGGAGGCTTTTGGACCGTGAAACCAGGTACTCAACGGTTGAAAAGGAGTGCTTGGGAGTAAAATGGGCTGTGGATTCACTCAGATACTACCTGCTCGGACGTCGCTTTGTGCTGGAGACAGACCATCGTGCTCTCCAATGGCTGCACAAGATGAAGGATGCCAACAACCGCATCACTGGATGGTACCTCTCCTTGCAGCCGTACAACTTTACAGTCCAATACCGGCCCGGCAAGTCGAATGTGGTAGCAGACTGTCTCTCTAGGAGTGCTGAGGAGGAGGCCGCGCCTCAGGAGAGGGAGGGGGAAATGTAACGAACAGGCCGTTCGTTACTAGTAACGTATTCACACATGCACTTTCATTCACTTTGCACTTTATAAATTTACATTGCACTTTTATAGCACGGAGCACTTATGAGATACGCTGATTTGCACATAAATAAAATTGCACATATTTGTATTGTTTTAAAATTATTTATTGGAACTTGGTCATTTGTTGCGCGGATTCGGTCGGGGGGCACTTCTGGTAATGGCGGCCGCCGGTCTGCGGAAACAAATGTAGGATTACGATTGGGATTGTGCAATATATGTGCCGTGTTTCAATTGGTAGTGTCTCATGTGTGTTTGCGTGTGTGTGTCGTGTAGGTATTTTAAAGTGTGAGTGGTATGCGTGTGTATGTGACGAATGTAGTTTGTGCTTTCACTCACCCAGTGTCTTGTGTCCGGAGGTCTGGCCAAAAGAGTCCCCGGGGAACCAGACACCGCTTAAGAGTTCCGGGCCAGCTCAAATTAGAGGACATCGGGAGGGGGGAATGGCACTGGTTTTAATCGGGATATCTCTATATTTTATTAGGTGTTTGGTTTTAGGGTTTTATCTTTTGTATTTTGGTTTTGTATAGTTTATTTGGTTTGGGTTAATTTAGTGGAGGATTTTAACTTAGTTTTAAGTGAGCTAATGTTAATTTTATACCCCTTTGAGTTTTATTGGTTTCACCCAGTGGTATATAAGGCGCCTGATGGCATCATTCAAAAACTACTGCTGGGGAGGACCCAGGCTCTGATCCTCCGAGGCACCTTTTTTTGCACTGCACTTTCTTGCACTGGCGCACTTTGTTTTTGGAATGTAAAATGAATTGTGGATCCTGACATCCTGCCTCACGTCATCTGTACATCTGGGTAACTCACTGTAGATCCAGCCGCTCTACCTGTCCTGGCTACAAGTAGATTCAAATATAATTGGAAACATATTATAGCATACCCAATAGTGCATGTACACCAAGCATATACTGGCTTGTTAGTAGAATTTTCGAGCAACAAGTACATGACTTTGGTTTCTTCATTTTCTGTCGAGAACAAAGGATTACAGCTCCCTCTCACAGCCCAAACATTTTTGTGGTTTGGTAGAAGGTGAATTCTAAAATCAATCAAATCATTCATTAATATGTTGACTTGTATAAGAAACAGCAAAAGAAACACTATTAAAGAAGAATTACAGACTTATTTAACAGAGTGAATTCTTTGCTTGTGTTCCCAAGCACGAAGCGTTTTATATTTTCTAACTGCTTGCCTATTGTAGCCGACTACTAAGAACTCTTTCACTATGGATTCTTCTATCACTAGAGGGACGCCAACTAGACTTTTCTGCCAGTCTTTTAACTTCTGGCGGTCTACAAGCTAAGGTACATTGGTGTTGGAAGTCGAAAACGCTTGCGAGTCCTTACAAGAAGGTCCAGAGGTTGAAATATTTAAAGCAGTGCAAACAATGTTGATCAGCGCTTTTTTCCCCGATTGACTTTTCGAAATCCCCCTCCTTGAACCGCCACCTTAACGTGGTGGAGGGGTTTGAGTGCCCGAATGATCCCAGGAGCTATGTTGTCGGGGGCTTTATGCCCCTGGTAGGATCACCCAAGGCAAACAGGTCCGGGGGGACGGGTCAGATGAAGAGCGGTTCAGAAGACCCTTATGATGATGAACATACAAAGGCCAGTTACGTCGCCTGGAATGGCGACACCAGGGCCCCACCCTGGAGCCAGGCCTGGGGTGGGTGCACGCCGGCGAGCGCCTGGTGGCTGGGCCTTTCCCCACGGGGCCCGGCCAGGCCTAGCCCGAAGGAGCGGTGGGCCCACCACCCACGAGAGGAGCCACAGGGGTCGGGTGTGGAGAGATCTGGGCAGCAGTCGAAGGCTGGGGCCTCGGCGACTGGATCTCCGGACATGGAGACTAGCTCTGGGGACATGGAATGTCACCTCGCTGGGGGTAAAGGAGCCTGAGCTTGTGCGGGAGGTTGAGCATTACCGGCTAGATATAGTCGGCCTCACCTCCACGCACAGCTTGGGCTCTGGAACCCAACTCCTTGAGAGGGGTTGGACTCTCCATTTCTCTGGCGTTGGCCGCGGGGAGCGGCGGCGAGCTGGTGTGGGCTCATAGCCCCACAGCTCAGCCGCTGCGTGTTGGAGTTCACCCCGGTGAACGAGAGGGTCGCGTCCCTGCGCCTTCGGGTTGGGGACAGGTCTCTCACTGTGGTGTCGGCCTACGGGCCGAACAGCAGTGCAGAGTACCCGGCCTTCTTGGAGTCTCTGGGAGGGGTACTGGACAGTGCACCAACCGGGGACTCCGTTGTTCTACTGGGGGACTTCAACGCCCACGTGGGCAACGACAGTGACACTTGGAGAGGGGTGATTGGGAGGAACGGCCTCCCTGATCTGAACCCGAGCGGTGTTCTGTTATTGGACTTCTGTGCTAGTCACAGTTTGTCCATAACGAACACCATGTTCGAGCACAAGGGGGTCCATCGGTGCACGTGGTCCCAGGACTCCCTAGGCCGGAGGCAAAAACTCGGGTCTGGGAGGAGTTCGGGGAGGCCATGGAGGAGGACTATCGGACGGCCCCAAGGAAATTCTGGCAAACCGTCTGGCGCCTCAGGAGGGGGAAGCAGTTCTTCACCAACACTGTTTACAGTGCGGGGGGAGAGCTGCTGACCTCGACTGGGGATGTTGTCGGGCGGTGGGAGGAATACTTTGGGGATCTCCTCAATCCCACCGTCACGTCCTCCGAAGAGGAGGCCGAGGCTGGGGACCCAGAGGCGGACTCATCCATCACCCTGGCCGAAGTCATTGAGGTGGTCGGAAAGCTCCTCGGTGGCAAGGCTCCGGGGGTGGATGAGATCCGTCCTGAGTACCTTAAGTCTTTGGGTGTTGTGGGGCTGTCTTGGCTGACACGTCTCTGCATCATCACGTGGCGGTCAGGAACAGTACCTCTGGACTGGCAGACCGGGGTGGTGGTCCCTCTGTATAAAAAGGGGGACCGGAGGGTGTGTTCCAACTACAAGGGAATCACACTCCTCAGCCTCCCCGGTAAGGTCTATGCCAGGTTACTGGAGAGGAGACTCCGGCCGATAATCGAACCTCGGATCCAGAAGGAGCAGGGTGGTTTTCGGCCTAGTCATGGAACACTGGACCAGCTCTACACCCTCCATCAGGTGCTCGAGGGTTCATGGGAGTTTGCCCAAACAGTCCACATGAGCTTTGTGGACCTGGAGAAGGCATTTGACCGTGTCTCTCGTGGTGCCCTGTGGGGGGTGCTCCGGGAGTATGGGGTCCGGGGCCCTTTGCTAAGGACTGTCCGGTCCCTGTATGACCGGAGCAGGAGCTGTGTTCACATTGCCGGCAGTAAGTCAGACCTGTTCCTGGTGCATGTTGGACTCCAGGGCTGCCCTTTGTCACCGGTTCTGTTCATTGTATTTATGGACAGAATTTCTAGGTGCAGCCAGGGGCCGGAGGGGGTCCAGTTCGGGGACCACAGGATCTCATCGCTGCTTTTTGCGGATGATGTTGTCCTGTTGGCTCCATCGAGCCAGGACCTGCAGCACTGGGGCGGTTTGCAGCCGAGTGTGAAGCGGCCGGGATGAGAATCAGCTGTTCCAAATCCGAGGCCATGGTTCTCGACCGGAAAAAGGTGGATTGCCCTCTCCGGGTGGGTGGGGAGTCTCTGCCTCAAGTGGAGGAGTTCAAGTATCGCGGGGTCTTGTTCACAGTGAGGGGAGGATGGAGCGTGAGATTGACAGGCGGAACGGTGCAGCGTCGGCAGTGATGCAGTCGCTGTATCGGACCATTGTGGTGAAGAGGAGCTGAGCCAAAAGGCGAAGCTCTCGATTTACCGGTCAATCTACGTTCCTCCCCTCACCTATGGTCATGAGCTCTGGGTAATGACCGAAAGAACGCAGATACAAGCGGCCGAAATGAGTTTCCTCCGCAGAGTCGCCGGGCGCTCCCTTAGAGATAGGGTGAGGAGCTCGGTCACACAGGAGGAGCTCGGAGTAGAGTTGCTGCTCCTTCACGTCGAGAGGAGCCAGCTGAGGTGGCTCGGGCATCTGGTCCGGATGCCTCCTGGACGCCTCCCTCGGGAGGTGTTCCGGGCATGTCCCACCGGTAGGAGGCCCCGGGGAAGACCCAGGACACACTGGAGGGACTATGTCTCTCGGCTGGCCTGGGAACGCCTCCGTCCGGAGGAGTTGGAGGAAGTGGCTGGGGAGAAGGAAGCTTGGGAGCCCCTGCTTAGACTGCTGCCCCCGCGACCCGGCCCCGGATAAGCGGAAGAAGATGGATGGATGGACTTTTCAAAATCAATAAATAAGACATTGCACACTTGTTTTAGCTTTAGTTTTGTTAAATTTCAAACCTTGTTGAATGTTTTTGGGAGTTTTAAATTCACCTCGTCTTTGACATTTCGCAACACCATTTTGTTTACCTAGGTTACCCCCCAGAGCGCAAGGCATTATGGGTGCGCAAGTAGAGAATGGCCAGAAGCAACGTAATGACGTCAAATTTTCTAAATGTTTCAGGCCCCTCCATAGACCTCCATTAGGGTGCAGAGTCTTAGCACATTCAAATGCCCACGAGACTCCAATACAGCGATATGAGCACATTTAACATGATAAAACCATGTCTATGCAGATACACATTTGGTTTTAAACAAAATATTAAACATATAGCCTAATACAACATAACTTTATAATTCTATTTATAATTTATTTTTTTAAATCGAGGTTAAGTTAGGGAGTGCGGCACACTTGTGCCCTCTATTCACCAGCCGCCACTGCTGAATTGTCGCATTAAAAATCTATTTAAAACCATTACATTTGGTTTGTTGAACCCTGCATAAACCCTGTCAGGCTGCCCTGATGTCTCCACCTGTTGAGACTTTTGTTTGAACTTATCTATTTTTATTGTATTTTACTACTCAATGCACTGAAACTGCTCATTGATTTTAATGACGATTTGAACCATTATGTAAGTCTAAATAAGAGTTTTAAATCATGTTCGACGCTTTACCCTCATCAATAGCCTCTCAAGTTATGATTAGTGATTTGTGTACATTTGAGTATTCTTTATTTTCAGCATTATTCATTGCTCCAAACTTTCTGAAAAAGTGACACGTAGGATTCAGAAGTGTTGTGTAGCTAATTTATATGAATAAAAAAAACACTGTTTACTGCCATGAGTTGGAGGTATCAGCTAGAAAAGACTCGCATCACAGACTGGCAGTGTGGCACTTTGCTAAGATGGTGTTTACATTGAGAGATATGTAGAAATCAGATCAACACTGTGATTTAAAATGTCCCAAAAGTAATGATCCACAGCTGTCATAAGTTATAACTACAGTAGATAGCTAACAAAAGAGTGACCTGTTGTCTTTAAACTCACTTGAATGCAGTTGTTGGTTGTGCGCTCGTCCAAACATTGCCTAAAGCCCTGTATTGTGTGTGCTTTCTGCAGCTTGTCCACAGGTACAGATAGTGTGACTGGAGCGCTCAGCAACACGGCGCATATGGCTCGCTCTCTGGTGAATGGAGTCGGAATTATCACCACGCCAAGCTGACCAAAACGGCACCAGAAGCTCCCTGAGGCCCCGTGGAGCCAGATTGGTTCTGATGGCAGAGGATGGAGGGAGAGGCTGTGAGGCGGAGGATGCTGGTCACTGGCTGTAACAGAGCTGACAGATGGAGCAGGTTCAACGTGTTCTTAAGGTGCTCAAATGGAACTTAATGGACAATAGAATCTGCAGGTGCTTGGGAACCCCCCCCCCCCCCCAAAAACAAACAAACAAACAAACAAACAAACAAACAAAACAATTGTGGTTGACAAAACCAGTGGATACAAAATATTTGCTTTGACTATTGATGCATACGTTGAATTCAAATTTCAAATCAAATGTTGATTTTTTGAAAAACGCTGTAACTTTCTGCAGATGGCACATCCTGCGTGATTTCCATTGAAATTGTACTTTAGAACATTTTCCATAGGAACAGATAAGTTGTATCCCATACTGTGGAAGATTACAGCCAAAGATACAGCATTTCCATAGAAACAGGCAGGAGGAAGGCCCTCAGAGTCTGGCTGCAGACCTCCACCCGGAGGACCCTACCCCGCAGACCTCATCATCATCAGTATGCACCTACACGAACATGTTCATGAGTTTACTTCATAAATGACATAACTGCATTTTCTTTCAGTAATAGCATAGCACATTGTCTGTTAAAGGTTATCAAAGGTGATAAAGCTCATTTCAAATAGTTTAGAGCAAAACATTTCAAAGACATTTGATCAACAACAGATTTTTCTAGTTTGAAATTAACTATCTTTATGTTGCCTCTGGTCTACTTGTGTAGGTTAATTAGCAGTTTAAAACATGTCTACAACATGGGCCTACATATACACAGGCGTAAAGGTATTTGGCTGTAGGCCCTGTGTCTGGTTAAGATTAGACCCACATATGTAGTGGTTACGGTTAGAGAAGGGTTAAACATGGTCTTAAACATGGTTTTGCAGTGTTTGAAAAACAAAGTCCACTGTTCCCTGGCTGCTGTCCTCCTGGTAGAGGTCTATGGGGTGGGTCCTCTGAGTGGAGGTCTATGGGGTGGGTCCTCTGGGTGGAGGTCTATGGGGTGGGTCCTCTGGGTGGAGGTCTATGGGGTGGGTCCTCTGGGTGGAGGTCTATGGGGTGGGTCCTCTGTGTGGAGGTCTATGGGGTGGGTCCTCTGGGTGGAGGTCTATGGGGTGGGTCCTCTGAGTGGAGGTCTATGGGGTGGGTCCTCTGAGTGGAGGTCTATGGGGTGGGTCCTCTGGGTGGAGGTCTATGGGGTGGGTCCTCTGGGTGGAGGTCTATGGGGTGGGTCCTCTGAGTGGAGGTCTATGGGGTGGGTCCTCTGGGTGGAGGTCTATGGGGTGGGTCCTCTGGGTGGAGGTCTATGGGGTGGGTCCTCTGAGTGGAGGTCTATGGGGTGGGTCCTCTGGGTGGAGGTCTATGGGGTGGGTCCTCTGGGTGGAGGTCTATGGGGTGGGTCCTCTGGGTGGAGGTCTATGGGGTGGGTCCTCTGAGTGGAGGTCTATAGGGTGGGTCCTCTGAGTGGAGGTCTATGGGGTGGGTCCTCTGGGTGGAGGTCTATGGGGTGGGTCCTCTGGGTGGAGGTCTATGGGGTGGGTCCTCTGGGTGGAGGTCTATGGGGTGGGTCCTCTGAGTGGAGGTCTATAGGGTGGGTCCTCTGGGTGGAGGTCTGCAGCCAGATCCCTCTCCTTCTCCAGGCCAAATAAGAGTCAGGTTTGTGGAGAAGCAAGCCCTCTCACAGCAGTATGTTTATTTTGTGGGTGAATACCCATTACACCCCACTAAATCTTAGAGGTCTTATAGACATGCAGATCATGTCTATATTGCATTTGTCGGTCCAAGACCAATTCCGGACTAAATGACATGCAAATTACATCTACTATTTGGTTTCTATGGCCGCGCCCTGTATGGCTGCGACCACAACAGCTCCCGATAACGATGTGCATTTTTTTGTTAAATATGTAATTTTTGTTTAATATGTCGAGCGTGTCGTGACAGTCTTTCATGAGAATAACTTACACTAGGAGCACATTACTCAGACTACGAAACCAACACTACAACAGATCTTTTTGGAGTTAATTGTTTTTGAAACGCATAACAATCTGCGAGCTCGGCATCTTACATCAAGGGACCTGCGTGACAGTGGACTCCCCTCCCACCACCAACCAACACTGGAGTTGCGTGTGAGACCAAAGCATCGCAAGTGCAGGAGTTGTGTCCATTGCTGGCAGTAAGTCAGACCTGTTCCCGGTGCATGTTGGACTCCACCAGGGCTGCCCTTTGTCACCGGTTTTGTTCATTGTATTTATGGACAGAATTTATAGGCGCAGCCAGGGGCCGGAGGGGGTCCGGTTTGGGAACCACAGGATCTCATCTCTGTTCTTTGCGGCAGATGATGTTGTCCTGTTGGCTTCATCGAGCCAGGACCTGCAGCACTGGGGCAGTTTCCAGCCGGATGTGAAGCGGCTGGGATGAGAATCAGCTGTTCCAAATCTGAGGCCCTGGTTCTTGACCATGGAGTGTGAGATTGACAGGCACATCAGTGCAGCGTCAGCAGTGATGTGATCACTGTATTGGACTGTTGTGGAGAGGGAGCTGAGCTGAAAGGCGAAGCTCTGGATTTACATTCAGAGAAATCTACATTCCTCCCCTCACCTATGGTCATGAGCTCTGGGTAATGACCAAAAGGATGCTCGGTCACCCAGGAGGAGCTCAAAGTAGAGCTGCTGCTCCTCCATGTTGAGAGGAGCAGTTGAGACGGCTCGGGCATCAGGTCCGGATGCCTCCTGGACACCTACCTCGGAGGTGTTCCAGGCATGTCCCACCAGGAGGAGGCCCCAGGGAAGACCCAGGACACTCTGGAAGGACTGTGTCTCTCGGCTGGCCTGGAAACACCTCAGGGTCCCCCTGAAAGAGCTGGAGGAAGTGCCTGGGGTGAAGGAAGTCTTGGAATCCCATCTTAGACTGCTGCCCCCGCAACCTGGCCCCAGAAAAGCAGAAGAAAATGGATGTTTGTGTATATATGTATTTTTTATTTTTACTTTCTGAATATTTACATTAGAGCAGCCTCATTATTGGGCTAGAGTTTTGTTGGCGTATGACAGCATTTTATTGGAGATAAAATCATGACAGAACAGACAGTAACATGAACTGCATGGCCAGTTTCTTTCTGAGCTCAGCTGCAGTACAGCTGAGTGGTCACAAATCAAACTGACTTCAGGGCAGCCTTATCCAGGTCTAATTGCAAAGCCATGATCACAACATGCTACTAAGAACACGTAAGAGACATTTTGCTTTTTTCAGCCCATATTCCAAGTTTTATGGTCATCATTTTGCCTTGTTTACCTTGTGCTAGGATGTTTTAAATGTACTTTGTAAGTGGTTTTTATCATCTTTTTATGCTCTCACTGTAGCACTTTGAGATTTCATTGAAATGTAAAGTGCATTACAAATAAAATGTATTATTATTATTATTATTATTATTATTATTATTATTATTATTATTATTATTATTATAAAAATATAGGCTCCTGGTTGTCCCGTGGCCACACCAGCTCGTCAAAGCCTGATCCCGTCAGATCTCAGAAGCTCAGCAGGGCCTGGTTAGTACTTGGATGGAGACACTGGGAATTCCAGGGGCCACAGTGGGGCCAGTGGCAAAAACTGTCGTTGTGCCCTTAGGCAAGACACATCACCCACATTGCCTAGTGTGAAAGTGGTGTGTGTGTGAGTGTTGGTGGTGGTGGGAGGGGCCGATGGTGCAGATTGGAGCCTCACTTCAGTCAGTCTGACCCAGGGCAGCTGTGGCTACAATAGTAGTTTACACCACCGGGTCTGGAGTGAGTGAATAATGCTGTAAAGTGTCTTTGAGTGTCCTGAAAAGCGCTGTATAAAACTGATGCATTATTATTATTATTGTTGTTGTTGTTTCTTCCAAGACTTTATTCCATTGTGTCAAAGACAGCTAAGATAATACAGAGTAGGATGTTCCATGTGTCCTACACAAGTCTAGAGGTATTTTACCTTTATTAAATACCGACTGTGCGTGTGTTTGCTCTAGTTATAATCTATTACTCCTGTGGACACTTGTGTTATAACTTGCATAGTTGTTGGCGTCTTGAAAATAAGCGATTCATGATTGTTCAAATGTGCACAAATCAGTCCAAATACAATTTTGAGAGGGTAAATGAGAAGTGGGAACAACTATATCATGGTTACAAGCTCTGAAAAGTCAATTTTCCAGAATAGGTCCACTTTTATACTACCTCTGTTCTGTTTTTTACATCAGTTCTGTGATCTCTTTTTTATTATTCAACTGAAGAAGGCAATGTGGGTGAAGCGTTTGCTCAAGGACACAATAACCATGAAACTAACATAAAATCTTTGACCCTCCAGTTGCAGAATACTAAACTGCTAAATCCCACTTCACACCTGAATAATGCCATCAGTGATGTAGAGTAATTTCTGTAAAGAACCCAAAGGTTTCTATTGTTATTCAGAATAAGTCCTATTTTTGAGAGCACATTTAATATTTTACACTTTGAGCAGTAGAGCCTGAAGTCTACACTGAAGAGAGGTGTAGCTTCCCCTGCAGCCTCCAGCCAGGAGTGGCACAATAACAAAAACATTATCCTCCTGCTGTGTTTGATACTGCCCTGTCAATAATGCATGTGTGCTGTGCAGGCCTGGCTCCAGTGGGCCGGCGGCTCCAGCAGCTCTCCCACTCCTTCATGTATTTATGAGGCATGTGACAGACTGCAGCACCACATTCACCTCCTTTACCTCTCCATTCATCGTTTACTCCTTTTGTGCACATCATTTTAAAGAAGACCCATTGTGCTTGTGTTTGCTATATACTTATAATCTATGACACCTGTGAATCATTAGTTAGAACTTGCACATTATAAATCACAATATTTATCTAAAACAACTTCAAGAAACATGCGTCTCGCCTGGGGGAGTATATCAATGTAGGACCTCCAGTGACTATTGGGCAACTTATAGGGGCCTCACTCCTGGAGGACATTTGGATTTCCAAGTTTGGTCCCTGCTTGCAGATTGGCCTTTGTAACTACAGTCTTTGTGAGCTTCATTTGATTGCAACAGACACTGTGGCTATGACGCTCCCTCAGTCCATTTCTTTATACAGCCAATGGGTCTGAGGGATCAAGCAACAGTTTCTTGTGAATGGGTTGAACAATGGCATTCTTAACGGGGACATATTCAAAATCTAAATTTTTGGGCTTTAAATGCATTTAGTTGTGTAACTGTGGTGTCAAGGAGAGCAAAAAAGCATATTTAAGTATTACAGGTACTGCTATTTTTATATCAAGTTTGGCTTGAATTTTTAAACCCGTTGAGATTTCTGCATTTTCTGTGATGTATTTTTGGCTGTCGTCACTGTATTCGCAGGGGATGTGTCCATACAAGTTCACGGCTTCCGGTCATTTTGTAGTCCGAGCGTAAAGATGTCAAAGGCTCAAGAGGATAGACCCAAATATTCTGTTGTTGGTGCATTGTTCACTACACAAGCCCTGGGATGCAGGACCACTGAGAAGTGTGTGGTTACAGTTTATTTTTCACAGAAATGTTCGAGTGGCTCTGGCTGAAACCCTGTATGTGTGCACAACAAACTTCACCACTATCAAGACGGCTTTATGTAGAGACTTCTGAAGGACAAAGTGGACCTGGAAGGGCAACAAATGGATCATAATTAGATCTGGCCTAGTTCTGTTTGTTTGTGGCAGTATTGTGTCCTGATCATTGCTTGTTAGCATCAGGTTGTATGCATACGTTTACACGTGACTACGTGATGAATAACCTTTTAGGGTTACGTGGGTAGTATAACATTATAAAAAGGCATTTGAGTCACTATTGTGATGGTCTTTTTATGTTGGAGAACCAAAGGACTAACCACTACTTCAGTGCACTGGCTTAGTGCTTTCAAGCTCTGTGCTAACTATGTTTACGCTGTAGCCTCTAACTGTAGGACTGCTAGAAGACAGGAACATTTTGTTTTTGACTTATAAATGTGCAGTTTAGTAGTTAGAGTTAAACTATGATCTATGACGTATAGTTCATGTTTTGTTTGATTCATGTGTAAAGTATTAGTTGTCAGTACTAAACCTAGCATTCATTAAACTGTATTCTGACACTAGTGACCTGACAGTTCTTTGGTTTACTTTTTGTTACACTGCATTTTGCTGATGTATCTCTATGAGCACATTTGGCACATCTCAGCAGTAACGTAGAGATTTTGAATTTCAGTCTGAGCACTATTGTTATTTTTTACTCTAACCAGCTTTTTATCATACAAGGTACAGAGACTAGAGTTGCTTGTTGCCATGCATTAAAGCTTATATGGTTAGCATAGAGTTTATTCTGAGGTGCATAACATTTATGTACTGTTGTCATTTTTTTTTCCAGAGGTCCTCTACCAGGAACGAATGTTCTTTTGCAAACACTGGCGCACAGACAGAAATGGTGAAGCTGTGCTCAGTGTGGACACAACGCTCCATGAAAACACTTGTCCCATGTCAGCAGTACAGGTTAGTGAAATATCTCAAATATAATTGACCCAAAAGTAAACATCAGTGTATCTGATTTATTTGTATTCTTATGCTGTCGCCTATTCTTCTGCATCCCAGAAAAACCAGGGAAGTGGACCTCCATATTTAATCATGTGCACGACATCTATTCCACACACAATGACCCGGTGTTCCCCGTCTCTTTACACCCCACACTTGTAAGGAGAAAAGCAAGTGGTTAAATCAGGTGATTATGACAATGATTGTATTAATTTGCTATTTTGATCCATTATCAAAGTGGTTTGGTTTAATTTATTGTGGGCACACCAGAACCCTGCGAGCCTGAAAGCCTCCTTACATCTAAAAGGATCCTGGAGATGTGGAGAAGAGAGTCCTCATTCACAAACCTCAGCTGCTGAAGCCTTCCACATTCTGAGATTTGCTCTCAAAAGTTCTTTTCTTGGAAATATTCTGCAGGTAATTTGTTATTCAATTTTAAAATCCCACACATTAATTTAGAGGAAGTAACTGTTTGTGTGTGTATTTTATGAAGCTTTTACCTGAAGGCACTGGACATCTGCAACCACCTCCTCTGGGGAACCCATGTTCCGACTGTACTAGCCTAAACTCAAAAAGGGAAAATGAAGAGCGAAACCCATCAAAACTGAGGCAACACAGTAAGAAAACTCTTTTGGTCACTATTAGTATGTTGACACATTCTGATACAATAACTAATAACTGTAAAGATTGACTTTTTTTAATCCACAAATTTGTATTTACCAAATAATAGACAAAACGACAATCAAGACACTATAAACCCTTTTGTGTGCAAAGTGTATCAAACATAAATAAAAGCCACACAAACTAATAATAAATATCAATTGTACCTATTGGAGCGCAAAGTTTCTTTTGAATTAAATAACTAAACAAAAATGTAAACACATATTGTCTCTGTCTTCCTGCAGAGGACATGGATGTTCCTGAACCCTTCTCCTTTTGTAGAGGAGTGAAGAGGTCCATTCATGATCCACTTTCCACTCAGCACCACTTCCACATAAGTCAGCAGTGGTCTCTGCATGAGTGTCTTGCATCAGTCCAGGACGGTCTGAAGCCCATGTGTTGCCGTCTGCATCTGGACAATCCTGCTGTATCTTCAGGACCACACAAAACAGCAACACACACCTTCTGACTCAGCAGCTGTCCCCTGCACCAGGTCCTGAAGCATCTGTAGCCACAACATCTGTAACGACCAAAAGCCACAAAGTTACAATTAATCTGCAATACAAACTACTTAGTGTGACCTTTTTATATTTATTTTGCAATGTTTATAAAGAGCTTTTGTGTGACTAATATTTCTATTACACTATTTATTTAGCTGAGTTTGTCTGCAGTGACTTATGTTTATATAACCATATTTATACAGATTTTGTGTGTGTTCTTTAGAGTAAACTCATTCGTATATTCTTGCAGTGTGGCGTTTGTTTCACTCAACACCAGCCATAGCTAACTACTATAAAGTGTTTGTTTTTTTAAGACAACTGAAGGATTTTGAGCTGAGGAAAAGTTTATGATTTAAAAATAGGTAAAAATCGCCACAAAATCCAACATTTTTTTAAAAGTGGAGACAGCTACAAGTTATCTATTCCCTATCCAGTTATTTGAATAGATCCATGTGTACACACTGCGCTCTGCTTCCTGGAGGGGGCTGGGAGAGAGAAGGCTTATTTACATTTAAAGGGGACACAGTAAAACAAGTGAAGACTGAGGACTCTCAAAACAAGGGTCAAAGACGGGCTCGTGGGGTTATAATAACAGGGAAATTAGACCTAAGGATCTGAACTTTATTCACATCCTACATGAATGATTTTGAGGTTTATAGATGAAATTAAAGGCCTGATATGTCTCCTTCAAACCACAGGGGAAACAACCAAATGACAATGAACAGTTCATAATGGATCAAATGTCGGGGTCAAACATGACAAAAATGTCCTTGATGAAACAGGAAGGCCTCATATCCACTTTACAGTTTAATATGCAGTCAGTGGTGTGTGAGCCGTTCTTTTTTCTTTCTTTCATTGGAGAGGAGACACAGACAGAGAGGGGGACGCTTGTTTCACTCAACGGTGGACAGTGGAGACTTGTAAAGCACAGAGCTTCTCCCGGTGTCATTCCAGACACCGGTCCTGTGGGTGCCATGATAATAACTCGAGCCAGATAAAACACTACACACTCAAGCTGCAGATGAAGGTCAGTGTGTCAGTCCTCACTAATGCGGCAGATGTGTGTAGTCCAACATTTCAAAAGTAGAGAAAACTAGGCAACTTTTTTTGTAACTCTTAAATAATAAGATGACAACCTTTGTCCCACAATAGGGACTATATTACAATTATACTGCATGTGTATGTGCAAATACAGATATATATGTTCATTGTGATTTAGTGAAAAGGGACCCACACTGTTAGAAATGTACTGTAAATTTTACAGGAAATTCCTGGCTAATAGTTGCCATAAATTTACTGTAAATGGTATATAGGACTCCATCCATCCATCCATCTTCTCCCGCTTAATCCGGCTGGGTCGCGGGGGCAGTTTGCTGCCCAATACTCATAGCACCTGACCCCCGCTATGAACCCCTCTGCAGGTGGAGCCCACAGGTATATAGGACTGTTACTGTAAATGTTACTGTAAATTAGGGCTGCAACTAACGATTATTTTCATAATCGATTAATCTGGCGATTCGTTTTTCAACTAATCGATTATTAATCGGATAAAAAGAAGGAAACAAAACATTTAATTTTTGGCATTTTTAATAAAACACTCATGACAATATGCCATGGAGTCCTTCCCACAACTCAGAAAAAAGAATATATGACCAGTATAAAAATAAAATTTAGCAGCAGACTCAGTGAAAATAATGCCCGAGCGGAAGTCACGTAAGAACATCCTTCCGGCAGTTCATTACGGTAACAATAGCCACGGCCGGAAAAATAAGTACGGTGAATATCTGGCTTGACTTTTTAATGCTGTGAAATCGCCCGCCGGCGGGTGGGTGGCAAGTGGTAACTGGACTAGCTAATGTTGGCTTAGAAACACATTGTTCCAATGCAATTGCGGCTAATATGTGCTAACTAGCTAACACCAAGCAACTTCGGTTTAACTTGTATAGTGTCAAACAATATGTTGTGATTAAAACGTTCCTATTAACTTGTACCAGTAATGCACCCAACTACTTTTCATGTCAAAAAAAGGTTGCCAATATGTTGGTGAAATCTCACCAGAGTCCGACTGATTTTAAAGGGGAGAGACCGATGTGCTCTGGTGGCTTTCATGTATCGGTTTAAAAAAGACGTTGCCCCTCGGTTTAATTTCTGGAGAATGGTTCTCAGCGTAGGTATAAAAGCACTATCTACAGTTTATGATAGATTTCAAAGCTCCACATCTCCGGCCAAGTTAAAAACAAATAGTTTCTAGATGAATCCGTAATATCTTAACATGAATTTACCGTGAATCTCCTTCACCCACAGCTCCAACAGGCTTCCTCTTCAGATGCTCACAGTGATGTTGTGCTGCCAGATCAGCTGTGCACATTTTGCACCTAACACTGTTTTTTGACGGTGTTAATGTAAAATGCTCCCAAACTTTTGAGGACTCTGTGTTTGTGTTAACATTTTCAGCAGGAGAGTCCACACTACTGCGTTCACCTCCGCCATTTCTCAAGTGTCCTCTTTTTTTTCCCCCCGATTCTCCCGCTTGGACTTTGTCACGTGAACTAGTCAACTAATCGATTACTAAATTAGTTGCCAACTATTTTAATAGGCGATTTTAATCGATTTAATCGATTAGTTGTTGCAGCCCTACTGTAAATTTATTACAACAAGGTACTGTAATTAATTACAGTATCATCATGTAATTTTACAGGATAGATTTCTGTAAATATTACAGCAGAAGGTCACATTTACAGCAACCCAGTAGCCAGGAATTTCCTGTATTTTTAGGGATTTATTGTAATTTTACAGGACAGCATGTTTTACAGCAAAGTTACAGCAAAGTTACAGCATGTAATGCTGTAAATGTAATTATTTCAGACTTCTACAAAGAAAAACAAAACAAGCAGCATATTTGTTGTTCACGCTTTTATTTGTATTTAAAATTCAGAATTGTGGCCGCTGTTATACACTGTTAGCAATTGATGTAATTTTTACAGTAACTTTTACAGCACTGTATTGTATTTGTGTTTTTACTGTAAGTAGCAATGCATTGTGGGAACTTTATGGTCAGTCCTTTATTTTTATTGTAACTATACTGTACATGCAGAGTTTTACAGCAATTTTAGTGAGTGTGATCAGTCATCCCCTCTCACTTTCATCCCCCTCTCACTAAATTAGACAGCATAATCTGATCATTCATAATGTAAACGTAATAGTTTTGTATTAAGTGGGCCAGGTCCACTTACTGTCATCCCGAACACTACAAAATAAGCACAAGGAAATGTCTTTGTCACCTACAGAGATACTTGTGTAAAACATAGTTTAATGAGGTTGTTGCTCAGCTTTATTGTGCCTGGATATTGAGGGGTACAGACCTGGTATGGAGCAGTGGTGGTTTCATGGTGGGGCCTAGGGACCCATCATTTCCCATCACCAGGAAGTCGTGACCCAAATTTTCAAACCAATTCAATAACATCAGTAACTGATTTGTAATTAATAGAATTTTCCTCCAATGTCGTACCCTGGCAATACATCTGACAGGGTCATCTTTTTTTTTTTTTTGTAGTTTTTAAGTACAAGCTCTGCGACCCACCCAGAACCCACTTTAGGTCCCCACCCACTAGTTAACATATTAACAGGTTTAATAAGTTTCACTTTTGTTTCACTTTTGTTTTTCGCTCTGAGTCCTCCCCCTTCCACTAAGTCACTTCACTTTCAGAGCAGTATCACAACACATATTTTTTTAAATCCTGTTTATGTATAGTGTGCCTAGAAAACTGTGGTGTGGGACCATGGATGAGGTGGGCTTATGAGATGAGTATTGCTCAGAATCTTACAGGGAAACATAAGTGTTTGATTCGGGCCTGGGAGAGGTCTGCATGGGTGATGTATAAAACTTCATGCATGGTTTTGGTGAGGAAACAAAGTTATAACATGGTAGAAAGCTCTTGAAAATGGTATAAAGTGCTTGAAAATGCATGTATCATTCATCTCACCATGTATTTTGTGATTACAGTGATTGACTGTTTTAAATTCATAAAAAAAGAAGGACCCAGTCAAACGGCTCTTTGGAGGTAAGCGATCCTGAAGATCCGGGTCCTCTTAAGTCCCATCATAGCCCTACATGACTGCAGCTAAGCCCAGAGACAAAATGGACACCCCTTCTATTTGCATTTTGATGTGCCTGCTGAAGCAGGCTCTGGAGGTCTTACTTACAACTCGTCTGGAGAACTCCTCAGCAGCACAGGCCTGCTCCAGGGCATGTGGGAAATACTGCTTTTCTGACACACACTTCGGCACAGCTCACAAATCAAAGTGTTCAAGGCCAATGCAGGAATACACAGACACAGAGCCGGCAGACGTTTGCCTACTACCGTCACACAGAGCATTCAGGGTAAATTCAGGCCAGTCAGAGCCGTACTGCAGGCCTGTGACAGTTATCAATCTGAGACACTAAATACATCGCACATTGTATGTTTTATATTAAGCTGCTGCAAGGGAGCCACATGCACATGTTTAATAGCTATGGGTGATACCAGTGATATTGATTTTGATCCCATACTAAGCAATACTATGGCAAGTATCCTGTTGTCAGTTATCAGTTTGGTACAAAAATGGAGTAAAACTACAACTGGTGTGAAAATGAAATCTACCCAAAAACCCAAAGCAAAATGTGTTGGGTTTGGCATGAGTTGGATGTTCAGGCCAGGCTTGTGTGTCCCCTGCTCCTGAGCAGGTGCACCAAAACTATTGAATTAAGGGTCAAATGCAGAGGACAAATTTCCCTACGGGGACAAAAAGGTATTGAAGTATATTCACAAGTATAGACCACTTCAGGCGTGCCTTTTGAAAAGATGGACTACGCAGAATTTCTGATCTTCATGGACATGTTTTTGCTTTACCTGGACTATTCCATCATTTCTCCTGTCGTTCTATCTTTATGGAACAAATGGGTGACATAAAATTATGGTCAGATCTTTAGAGTGGCGACCCTGTAGAAGAATACATGATATTCAATTGATTATTGAGAAAAAAACAAAACAAAAATATGTCTGTGATAAAATATCCAATTCCATTCAGTAACTTTTCAATAAAGTAACATTTCCATGGAGACAAGCAGTCACGACAGTTTCACTTTCTGAAGAATTAGTTTCTGAAGCATTATTTTTGAGTTAACTCAGAAACTTATTATTAACCAACTTTGTTCTAGAATAAATAATAAAGCTAATGTTCTCTGCTATTTTAAGCCCATGTTCATCATTACCTGTAATAAAAAAAAACAATCTAATTTTTGTGATATGAACAGAGAAATGTCATCTGAGACACCAGTTGTCAGTAGTCAGGGGAAGTGACTGCATGGGTGGCTGTGCTGTTTCCACGGTAACGTTGTGTCCACAAGACCTTTCTGCACGCCTACCTCACTGTGTTTACCATCAAAGTTTGTCATAAAGAACAGCACTTTCTCAGCCTTGACGCGGCACTCCTCTTTTAGACCCAGTTATAATGTAGTTCCTCCATCCCCACTGGAATGGTGTCTTTCAGACATCGTGCTTGAGCCTGCTATACAGTTCTAATCTGACACCTGTGGATTATGATCATTTGTCCTTTGTAAATCACAATTTCATCTAAAACATCTTCATAAAAGAACATCACAGAACATGAAAGCACAGTGAAGGTGGCAGCCTCTCTGAACAGCTGCAGATCAAGCAAGTAGCAGGTATATTTCAATTGTCCCAACAGGACATGACTGCAGCTATGTGTATCACCGGAGAAAGTGAAGTGGATGTTATATTGATGACACCATGCTAGTGCCGCACTCCCTAACTTAACCTTGATTAAAAAAAAAATAAAAACAATTATAAAGTTATTCCATCCATCCATCCATCTTCTCCCGCTTAATCCGGCTGGGTCGCGGGGGCAGCGTGCTGCCCAATACTCATAGCACCTGACCCCCCCTATAAAGTTATTTTAATAATAATAATAATAATAATAATAATAATAATAATAATAATAATAATAATAATAATACATTTTGTTTAATATTTTCTTTAAAACTGAACGAGTATCTGCATAGACATGTTTTTATCATGTTAAATGTGCTCATATCGCTGTATTTGAGTCATGTGTTTTATTTGAGTGCACAGTCTCTGCACCCCAGTGGAGGTCTATGGAAGGGCCTGAAACATTCAGACAATTTGACGTCATGACGTTGCTTTTGCCCATTAGTTTGCATTAGAGCTCTCAAAAACGTCCTAGTGTGCAGTGTGGGGGCAACTCAAATCCACTGATTGGTCTTTAGAAACATTTTCACTATTCTGACCTATGAGGATTCAGCTGCTCTGTCCCACCTCAGCCCAACTCTGCACTGGTGCCATGCTAATGCTAATGCTACAGGCTAATGCTACAGCTACAGGCTAAAGAATGGAGAACTACAGAGCTGTGTGCTTTGGCCGCTAGCTACTTTCGCCTAAACCAAAACAGGAGAGCAGGAGGAGAGACACTGACACAGGACACACTGACACAGACACCGGCTGCTGCCGGCAGGGTCGTCGCTGCCGGAGCTGGGGAAGTCGTTCGCTGCCGCTGGCGGGGCACTCTGGGCATAAAAGTTTGACCTGGGCGTAGTGCAGAGGCCTTAAGTCCACCCGGTGCCCTGGTGCTAATATGGACTGGCATAACTTTCAGTTTGAAGTGGGAAGTGGGATTAAGACAAGTTTTAGAACCAGCTCGTGCACTCGGCTCCATCCAGGACCTTGTCTCATGGACTTGACTGGACCGGGACCGAGACAGAACCAACAGGACAGAGGAAAGAGGACACACTCCTCTGGAGAAGGTAAGAGGCTTGTTTTTGTTAGTTTGGGACAAATCTGAGGACGGAGCCTCACAGGTAAACAGTGTTATAGTGTTAACAGGTAAATGCGTAAAAGAATGAGCGATGGAGCCGCTCCTGTGTTCTGCCGTGTGCTGTAGGAGCAGCGCTGATGCTGTGACCAGAGCCTAATTTTTGCTGCATTTTCATGACGTTACGGGGGCTGGTTGTCGGGATTGTTTGTTAGTGGTGTGTTATGTTGTGTTGGTGGAGTTGGGTTTGAGCAGGTGCATCAGGTTGTGCTGCTGTGGAAACTTTGCTCTTGGCTGTGCGTTGTGCCCTAGATAAAGTTTAGCCAATAGTGACTAAAATGTATCTTTCTGGCATTTGTTGTCTTTGGATTTTTTTTGGCGGCACGATGGCTGAGTGGCAATGCTCATGCCTCACAGCAAGAAGGTTGCGGGTTCAATCCCCGGGTCGTCTGGGCCTTTCTGTGTGGAGTTTGCATGTTCTCCCCGTGTCTGGATGGGTTTCCTCCGGGTGCTCCGGTTTCCCCCATCAACTCAAAACATGCAGCACCTGAACTAACATCAAGGACCATGACGTCCACCCTCCTGTGGGCTCCACCTGCAGAGGGGTTCACAAGGGGGGGTCAGGTGCTAGCAAGCTGCCCCCCCGACCCAGCCTTATTAAGCGGGAGAAGATGGATGGTATTTGCTATATTATATAGCCTATACATAATACATATTTTTATAATATGTATTTATAATTTTGACATATGCTTCCCCCCAAAAAACTATACCACCAGCCACCACTGCATGCTAGGGAGAATTCTATCTAAACATTAGAGACAATTTACCATATACCAGCTTTATGTATAAAGCACTGATGCTTGATAAAAGAAACACATTTTTCTGATACTTTAAACATTAATTCAACAAAATAAAGATGTTTTATTATATTTTTATTTGTTAAATAAAAAATTCCTGAGAATATTGGAGGAGTTTTGGCCCAGACTGTATAAAAAAGTAAACTAAGGGAGTGTGACGTCACCCACAGTGTTTGACTCCAGTCAAATGAAGCTCACAATGCTAGCGGTTACAGGGGCGGATTGGGGCCAGGCTCCATATTAGGAATCAAAGGTAATTAATGGACCAAATGGTGAAATAAAAGCACCAGGATCATGTAGAGTGAGTTAGTACAAATAGACCAAAATGATGATGCTCACTACAGCAGTTACAGAGACAGGGGTGACAGTGTGTGATATTGTCAACTGCACTTTGCTTTGTACTTTGAGAATACGTAAGAGTGTTACCTGAGGCGAGAAGAAGGCAAGCCACTACAATTTAAAAGGAACGAAAAGTGTAAAAAGCCAGATTCAGAACCAAGGTTATGGAGCGCAGCATCACTGTGAAAGGAGTTCAGCAAAGAGTCTTGACAAAGAAATCAAAGAATCAAGTGTAATGATGGCCGGTGTTGGCGGCAAGGTGGGGCATTTGTGGGCCGTGCCCCCCCAGCGGCCATTGGGCTCACCACCCGCAGAGGGGTTCATGGGGGGGTCAGGTGCTATGAGGATTGGACAGCAAACTGCCCCCGCGACCCAGCTGGATTAAGCAGGAGAAGATGGATGGAAATGGATCGTAGATTCAGCGAGCGCAACTCACAACTGGCAAGCGCACTTGCCGCACTTAATCCAGAGGCCGACAACTTCCTTGATGTGAACGTTGTGAGGCATATTCTCGACCTGTCGCAATCAACTGTAACTGACGCTGAGTTCGAAGTTGCCAAAGAGTTTTTAATGTCACAGAAGCAAGCAATAGAGGGAAACTGGACCATACAACGCATCATCTCAACGTACCACATCCAACTGAATGCCATGCCCAGTGTGCTGACTGCTTTCAAACATGCATTAACATTTGGCGCATCAACAGCAATGTGCGAGAATTAATTCTCTACTATGAGAAATGTTTTTTGGGAACACAGACGAACAATGCTACACGAGAGAAAGGCTGGTGCAGCTTGCATTCGATAAGGACTTGACGCGCAAATGCGCAAATTAATGGAAGGACAGAGCACTCAGACGATTCAGCTGTATGCCTGCTCATCACCTGCAACTCTTCTGACGGTAAGTCAATATAAGACCTACTAAGCTGATAAATTGTTGATTGACGTTTGCTGGGTCTTTGTGTTTTGTGATAGGTGACTACGTGACTGCCTGGATGCCCTGTGTCAGTGCTGCCCGATGCAGTGATCTTTCAGTGATATTGTTCATGGGTGTTTTTGACGAGTGTGAGGTTGTTGTTTTAATGTTTACAATCAGTGTCAGGCCTTATTGTTATTTTATTTTTTAATATAAACCTCAACCTTTTATTATCGTCTTGTGTGTATCGTCTACCACAGCCTCAACAACGTTTGTAAGCTAATAAAATATTAATAATTATAATCATAACAACAACACATAAATAGCCTAATACTAATAAAGAAAAACGTATTTGATAGCATTTCTGCTGTTTGTCTCCACTGCATTAAAATATTTTTCCAAATGGCAGTGCCCGTCCTGCTGCTGACCCACGCCCTCCAGCAGATGTGCTCTGACGCCGACTCCGATGATGCTTTAAAAAAAACACATTAAATCCAGTGCAATGTTTATGTATGGAAAAGAAAACTAAGTTGTTGTGCATAAAAGGGAAGATTTCTGTTTGGAATGGATTAATAATTGTTTCAAAGCAATTATTGCTGAAGTGTCTGGAAAAGAGGGCAGATAACATAACATTACTCTTTTGGCTCCTTTTCATTCATTTCTTGTATGCTTAATATTGTGACACTGTTAATATATTTTAATACTTTATGAATGAAATAAACAAACAAACAAAAAAGCAATATTCCAGTATAAGTCATATGTGAGTATGATAATCATTTTATTAGTAATTGTAGCAGCAAAGTTTAGTGCTAAATTACTAAATGCACCTGCTCGAGCCTCTTTGGTTCTTTGGTACTTGCTGTAGACTGGGCTGGTGCTCTGTTCTAGGGCAAAGACAATTTAAATGAGGGTGTTTAGCACAGTGTTCCCTGTGCATGTAAAACTAGCACATTTTCTAGTCAGGACCTGATGTTGCCTTAACATTGAAACAGGGGAGCTGAGCAGGTTCCTTACTCAAAATAAATAAGGCAAAGCAAGTTTATTTGTACAGCACAATTCGTACACAAAGTAATTCAAAGTGCTTTACAGAATAAGAAATACATTAAAATCACAATACAAACAAATCAAAACATAAATAATCATCATAAAATTTTTAAATAGAGATGGGACATTAAATTAGAGAGAATTAGAGAGAAGAGAAGAGTGCGGAATGGAAAATGAAAACCTTTCAGTCAGATGCAGCTAAACAGAACCATTTTTAGCCTGGAGTCAGAGTCTGTCTCACATGTTCAGACTGTTCCAGGTTTTAGGTGCATGAATCTGAAATGATGACTCCCCGAGTTTAGTCCTGACTCTGGGCTCCAGCAGGAGGCCGGTCCCTGAGGTCCTCAGAGTGCAGATGGTTCATACGGCACTAACATGTCACAGATGGACTTTGGTGCTCGGCCATGGAGAGACTTGTGCACAAGCAGAGCTGCTTTACAGTCTCTGAGCCACAGGGGGCAGTGCAGAGACCTGAGCACAGGACTTATGTGCTCGTACTTCCCGGTTCGAGTCAGGACCCGAGCTGCAGCGTTCTGGATGTTCTGTAGCTGTTTTACAGCTCATTTGGAGAGGCCAGTGAGAGGCCGTTACAGTAATCTAACCTACTGGAGACAAACGCATGGATAAGTCTCTCCAAGTGCTTTAGACAGTAGACCTGTGTTTTTTGCTATGTTTTTTAAATGGTAAAAGGCTGCAGATGTTATTGATTTGATGTGACTGTTAAAGTTCAAGTCTGAGTCCATTATTACCCCTAAATTTCTAGCCTGATTTGAAGGTTTTAGAGAGAGAGACTGGAGGTAACTGCTGACACTGTCTCTTTGTTTCTGTGGCCAAAGACTTTGACTTCTGTCTTTTCGGAGTTTAGCTGGAGAAAGTTGTTTTCATCCACACACTGATCTGTTGGAGGCAGTGGCAGAGTGAGTCCACTGGTCCATAGTCCTGCTGCAGTGAGGCATAGATCTGAGTGTCGTCTGTGTAGTTGTGGTCAGACACATTATTGCTGCGTATTAACTGGCCTGTAGGGGGCAGCATGTAGAGAATGAACAAAAGTGGGCTCAGGATCGACCCCTGGGGCACCCCACAGGTCAGGGCCATGTGATCTGAGACACAGTTTCCAATTTCAACAAAATACTTCCTGTCTTCTACATAGGACTTGAACCAGTTTAGTGCAGTACCTCAGATGCCCTCCCAGTCCTCTAGTCTCTGTAAGAGGATCCCATGATCAACAGTGTGAAAAGCAGCACTCAGATCTAACAGGATCAGCACTGAGACTTTTCCTGCATCAGTGTTCAGGCGGATGTCGTTTGTCACCTTGATCAGAGCGTCTCAGTGCTGTGGCTCTAAAACCTGACTGGAAAACATCACAGGAGTTGTTCATTTGGAGAAAGTTCGTCAGCTGTTGGTAAACAGCTTTTTCAAGGACTTTGCCAAAAAACGGCAGATTTGAGATGGGTCGTAAATTGTTCAGTACTGTGGCATCAGGACTGCTCTTCTTTAGGAGAGGCTTAATGAGTGCAGTTTTTAAAGCTTTTGGGAATGTTCCAGATTGAATTGACATGTTAACTATGTGAGCGAGTGTTGAATGTAAACTGTGGAGGACAGACTTTAGAAATCTAGTGGGTAACACATGGAGGCAGCATGTGGATGAGCTCAGACTGGAGACGATCTCTAAGACAGTTTTGTCAGTTACAGGAGCAAAGTGACTCAGCTCTAAGTGTCTCTGTGGCTGTGTGATTGTTATTTGCATTGTGGAATTGATGGAATTGTTGATGACCTGAACCTTGTCATTAAAGAATACTGCAAACTCATTGCACTTAGATGTGGAAATCAGTTCTAATGACAGTGGGGCTGGAGGGTTTGTTAATCTGTCCACTACTGCAAACAGGACACGAGAGCTGTTACTGTAATTTCCAAATAAGATGCGTGCAGCGATGTGAATGTTCAGGCCCTTCTTTATCTTAAAGAGTGAAGATATTTTAGGTTGATGGAATCTGTTATTAATGTACATGACTGTCCTCTCAGCCATCAACTAGACAGAGTTAAACTTGAATAAAAGTTTAGGATTGCCTTCCCACTGTGAATAAGTCTACAATTGACAAAATCTTTGACAATATGAAATGATCTGAACATGTGTGTTTCTTGCACGGCTCCTTCAGATATGATTTCTGTCTATCCTTTGAAAATAATAGCATTATTTAATATTTTGTCCTTCCAAGTATACATTGAAATTATTTATGAAAGGATTGTTGCTTCCTGGCAGTTACTCCTTAAAGAACACCTACTGTATTTAAATTGTAATATTGATCTAAAATTACTTCATAAACAAAACATGTCCATGTTAGAAAACTGTGGTCCAATGGGAGCAGACAGAGACAGGAAACAACTATATCATGGTTAAAAGCTCAGAAAGGTAAATTTTGCAGAACAGTCTGCCTTTAGTTAGTCTTAACTTAGTAACTTCTTGGACCACTGCTTTGTACTTGAGTAATATAATGTTGAAGTAACTTCTTACTTCTGCCCATATGCAACACCTGCCACATATCCTGAGCACTGACGGACAGCACAGTCCAAAATGTTCATCCTTCCACAGTCTTGTTACACATACAATGAGTGGATGTAAATTTAGGTTCACTGTTGGCAAGAAAAGTCTTATTCTTATTACAGATATATAAAGCAATAATAAAGTCACACTGTGTAACACTAGTGGAGTGGACTGCTGGCCTCTTGTGTTGAATTTTCCACAGTATAGATTAAACCTATATAACACAAGGGAAGCAAGCAGTTTACACTTTTATTTAACCACTATTTCCAAAACAAGTACTTCATTTTCAATACTTGCTGATACCAAGTACCAATACCAGACATTTCTTTTACAGGGATTTGATTATAGTGATACATCAAATGAATTTCATAGGATGTTTACAGTAAAACCTACGAGCCACTTTTCACATAACAGTGACTACATGTTTGTCAATTACAATAAATCACAAGCAGAGAACCGCCAGCACCTAATAATAAACCTTTAAGTATAACTATTTGTATAGTTCATTTGCCACTTACAGATGATGAAAGCTTAACTACTCTTTGTGGTCACCTCTCTGCTTAGAGTCTCTTGGTATCAGCAGTCCATTGACGAGTACTGGCACCTGGTATCAAACCAATACCCAATACTGGTATTGGTATCAGCGCATCTCTAGCTGCAATACAATTCAGATCTGAGTCATCCATTATTGTGCTTTTGTATGTATGATATGTATAATGTCATACAGTGGGATATTCCAGATAGAGCAAAATTTTAACAGAAAATCCCACCAGATGATTTTAACCTGCCCTCCAACACTTTTTTTTTAAGCTATAGGGAATAAAAAAACAAAAAACATTTTGCTTGTTTGAGTCTACATATTTTCTACAACACTTGCAGCCGACGTCTGTTCGTTCCAAACCAAAATCACTTAAGTCCACTCGTATCCTGAGGCATATGCTGTATAAATATACAATCGAAATCCCTGCTCGCACTGGTGTAAATGAGTTTAATTAATTAGTGCTCCCGTATGTTCGCGTCTCACAGTGTTATTTGCTGGTGCGCACTGCCAGATCGGTGTCAGTCACGGCGCCGTGGTGACGTCAGCCGATTGGACAGCACACAACTCCGCTCACACTCTCCTGTCTCCATCTGCTCCACAAGCACTTTGGCACATGCTGCAGCTCACTGTTTAGTCCAATGATTATTCAGTGCATGTTCATTTATGTGTCTTCCATTCTGATGAGCTCAGATTCATTCCAAGGTAAATATTACAACAGTGTCTGCTTAAAGGTGAGTGTTGTAACATTTTTGATTGATGGTTTGCCACGTCTGTTTCCATGGAGAAGTTAGATTATTCCCTCACCTAGAATATTCCACAGTCTAGAATTTAAAGTGCATTTAAGGTTAGTAGTGTTGTTGTGATAATAAAATTTCAAGTCAATTTCGATACTAAGGAAAAAATGTGATACTTAATACTGATTCTGATACTACAATGATAATTAAAATCAGCCTTTATTTAGTCAATAGACTGTGATTTTAACTGTAATGTATATGTATGCAGTCCCTCAGTGGTCCAGTAGGTTCCATAGTGCTCCATGGTTGTATATGAGGCTATGTGCTCTTCTACTTGTTCTGATACAGCTCCAGATCACTCTAAAGCCAGCGACAGCATCAGGATTCCCGTTGCGGACGGGCCAGACCAATTGTGGGTGGTCATTAGATTAAAAACATCAAATAACCTAATCAAATGACTGATTAATATACTGTTATATTATCTGTGCATAATAGAGACTGTAATAGCTTCATGCTCATTTAAATATTGTGTTGCATTGTAAAAACGCTTGGTGCACAGAACTATCTGCCATCGCTCTCCTTGGTGACCAAAGAAGGGCTTTGGAATCTCCATCACGCACCACATCTGGCTGTGCTTTAAAGTGTCGGCATCACTCTGGCCGATAGAGTGTAAGAGTGTTCGAATATTTCCCACACAGTTTAGTTGTTCTTGTGTAACATAAGGCTGATCATTTAGATTTAATCCTGATCAAATTTTTTGATACTTTTAACGATCCTAGAGGTTATTCTACACTGAAACACTGATATTTAAGATTTAACAAGTCTTGGTGAAGTTTATCATTTAAATTCTTGGTTGGACACGCGCAGAAGGTGTAACATACTATGTAGAGCAAATTCATAACTCATATTCATACTGTTACCTAGCAACCATAATGTTACCTAGCAACCATAATGTTAACAAGGGACTTGTCTAGTTACGATTAGACTATTACACCTTTATTTGTTAAATGAAGTTTTAACCTGTCAAAAACAGATAAAAGTGTGTTGTTGACATGAGCAGAGGTTTTCTGCATCAGAACTCAGTGCTACTTAGTGCTCAGTGCTACGTTTTTTATTTTTTTATTTTCATGTCAACTTTTTTTTTTTTTCCCACAATCTTCTATTTAACTGATGTAAAACTATGATAAATATTTAGCACTGGTACAATCCACCAAATGAAGTCAGAATTATGAGTCATATGCACTTCTCTGTGAAGACAAGTGATGCCACAAGTTACACGTCAGATTTGTGGAGAGGCGGCCCCGCTCATAGTAAGAACTCCATGTATTTCTTTAGTAAAAAAACATATGTGGTTGAAGTCATGTAACATAGTGTAATGCTGTATTGTGGAACATGGCAGTAAGAGCAATAATGAGAGAAACAAGCAAGTAGTGCAGAGATGAGGGTCTACATCCTGGTGCCCCTCACTGGCCACTCACCCACACTGTCTCAGAGAATTATTCATCAGTGCTGCTCCAGGCTTTACGTGCTACGACTTCACAACAGCCTATAAGTATTCTAGACACAGGCATACAGTAGCCCACAGCTGCACACGCTTCTGTGACTCTTAAAGGTACTATTTTATGTAAAATTGACTCTTGTGAGCGTTCAGCCATGTTATAACGTTGTTACCTTATCAAAAAAAAAAAAAAACAGCTGGAGTTGTGTTTTGTCTCATCCACACATGTTTGAGCGACCCTGCATTATTAGGGCATCTACAAAGGTGAGAAGGTCACCACAGAACACTGGTACAAAGGAACGGTGCAGAAACCACTTGTAGGCAAATGTTTTGTCATTACTGAGAGAAATTTTACAATGAATATGAGTAGATCAGATGGAGCGTGAACCTTTTTATTCCACAGCTCTCCTTTGCCTGTGTTGCTGTCATGCTTATATTTGTGTTTGTTCAGTCATTACAAAGCTGTTCACAAAGCCTAATCTGGTCATTACAGCCCAGTAATAGATCCAATACTTTAATATGGAACTGACTTTGTCTTTCCCCAGTACATATATAGTGTATAAACAGCACTTGACGTTGAAACATAAACTGTATATAAATGGACTATGCTAACCTGTTCTAAAAAGGAAGTGAGCATGTATCGATTCAGGCCCCAAATTCATTTCTATTTAAAAAACCTCACCCCTCTCTTCATAACTGCTCTTAAAATGTTTGGATTAACCCGTTCTACTTTCAACAGTAGCGTCAGATTGGCTCTTTGCTGCAATGATACTTGTGGGCAGAATTACAAATGTGGAACAGGACTCCAAATTCACACATATTATTGCCCTGCTCTTCTGTGATCAATGAGCTTCATTTGACTGGAGCTAAATGCTATGGGTGAAATCAGGCTTACTTAGTACACTTCTGTATACAGTCTACTCGCCGAAAACATGGTGAATAATTAGGATGATGTGAATTAGGATGATATGAATATGAATGTATGATATATATATATATATATATATATATATATATAGATATAGATATATATATATATATATATAGTACAGCTCCAGGCACTCAGTGATCCATGTGTGTGGCTTTCTTGTAATCAATCCAATCCAGTTGGTCTGACGGGTTCTGCAGTCACGAGCGACTGTTCGGTCAACCAGGAGTTGGTGTTTGGCTCCCCTGGTGTTTTTGCCTCTTTTGCTCATGTATTGATCAATGTGCCGCTTATCTTAGCCGCGATGATGCCTGACATGAGCTTCCATGTTGTGGAGAGACAGGTTATTGGCCGATAGTTGGATGGGACTGTACCCTTTGAGGGTATCGTACGCCCTTGGGTTAGCCATTCAGGGTGAGTCCCATCCCTTAGCAGCTGGTTCATTTGTGCTGCTAGGCAGCTCTCGTGTTCCTCTTTAGGCGGCTGGCCAAGGCTTGGAGCCTTTGTTTGGCAGTTTTGAGTGCTTCAGGTAGGGCATCTGGCTGTACCTCTTGGGTACTCGCTTTTTCATTGCACCTTTCTGGGCCTCTGACAGTCGCTCACTTCTCACCGCACTTCCTTGATTTTAGCCTCTAACCGTCTTTTCCATGGTGGGTATCGTATCTCACGGCTCCCATGGCTCTTATAGCCCAACACCTCTAGGATCACTGCTGCTGAAGTGTAGATCAGCTCATTGGTTTCAGTGATGGTTGTGGTAGGGATCGCTCTGAGTGCTGCATTCACATCCTCAGACTTTCAGATGGTGCTTCACTTAGCCTCTGTAACTGGCATCGGGGTTGCCTTGTGTTCATCCGGGGCATGATCTTATCTTTCAGGTCAGTTGCTGCCTCGCTCAGCGTGATACTTATTGGGTTAGTGTTAACTCCCCTCTGACCTGGCGTCCTGGCTCCCCCTTGGCGTAGCATTTGTGTTGTACCTCGTCAATCTCTAGTTGTGAGAGGCAACAAGGAAAGCGGCTACAGCCAAATACCTGCAGAGAGTACGGCAGGTCCTAAGAAGCTCAATGGCAAGAACAAGGCACAGGCAATAAACAGCTACGCCCTGCCAGTGATCAGATACCCAGCAGGAATCATAAGTTGGCCAAAGGAGGTGATACAGACCACGGATGTTAAGACACGAAAGCTCCTGACCTGCAGGAGGGTTCCATCCCAAGTCCAGCACCCTGAGACTGTACACGAGGAAGGAGGCCGAGGACTAGTGAGTGTGGGAACCACTGTCCAGGATGAAACATCCAAGCTCCACAAGTACATCAGTGACAAGGCCCAGACTGATGATGCTCAGAGAATGTCTCAGACAGTGGGGCAGAGGAAGAGGTGCTGGAGGGACCATCATGGCAGGACAAACCCCTACATGGGGCGAACCACCGGAACATAACTGAAGTGGCTGATATCAAGAAATCCTACCAATGGCTGGAGAGGGCTGGTCTGAAGGACACACAGAGGCTCATCCTGGAGCACAGGAGCCTTGAGCACCTGAGCAATAGAGGCCCAGATCTACCACACCAGACAAGACCCAAGGTGTAGGTTGTGCAAAGAAGTGCCTGAGACAGTCCAGCGCATAACTGCAGGGTGTAAGATGCTGGCAGGGAAACATGGAGCGACATAACCAAGTAGCGGGCATAGTGTACAGAAACATCTGTGCAGAGTATGGGCTGGAAACCCCAAGATCAAGGTGGGAAACGCCTTCCAGATACAGACTGACAGAATGGTGATAGCGAACCAGACATAGTGGTTCTGGATAAGTGAGAGAACAAAGCCGTGGTGGTGACATTGCAATACCGAGTGATGACACTGTCAGGAAAAAGGAACATGAGAAACTAGAGAAATACCAGGGGCTCAAGGAAGAGCTGGAGAGGCCTGAAGGTGAAAGCATCGGTGGTGCCTGTGGTGATCGGAGCACTCAGGGCCGTGACCCCCAAACTGGATGAGTGGTTGCAGCAGATCCCAGGAAGGACAACAGACATCTCAGTTCAGAAATGCGCAGTACTGGGAACAGCAAAGATACTGCGCAGAACTCTCAAGCTCCCAGGCCTCTGGTAGAACCCGAGCTGATGAGGGTGAGAGACCAACCACCGTGGAAGGTGAGAAACACACACACACACACATATGTTATGGTTTAGTTTGTGCTGTGTTTCCCCCTCCCTCCTTTGTGTTTATCCCATAGGGCAGTGTGTGGCAGGGGGCGTGGCTTCTGGTGCTGCAGATGAGGGACACCTGCTGCTTATCTACTCATCAGCCTGTGTATACAGGCTCTCACAAGCACCAAACTGCCAGATAATTCCGTCCTGTTCGGTAGTACTTCATCACTTCATCACTTCCTGCCTTGGCTACTGCAATAGCCTGCTCTACGGTTCACCATCCAAACTCCTCAATAGACTCCAGTATATCTAGAACGCTGCTGCCCGCCTCCTCACCCGCACCTCATCCCGTGAACACATCACTCCTGTCCTCAGAGATCTCCACTGGCTCCCCATCCCTCAGCGCATGCAATTCAAGCTCCTCACCATTGTGTACAAGTCCCTCCATAACCTGGCCCCCACTTACCTCTCTGAGCTCCTCCACCATCACACATTATATATATATATATATATATATATATATATATATATATATATATATATATATATATATATATATATATCTCTATATATATATATCTAGATATATATAATTTATCCACTCAATTTGGCTTTCTAGCAGCATGTCCAACTACCAGCATGGTTCAACATATTCAGGTGAACATATTTCACTTCTCATCCATTTTTGTTGAGTTTAATCTTGACTAAAACAGGTCATAAAATATTGTTTTATTTCTTGTCTGTAATCTTAACTCTAATCTCAAGTCACTGATTAAATAAAAGTCAATGACCCAAGTTGCCTTTCAGAGATTTCTTTCCAACCAATTTAGCTCCTAACTCCCCCCGTGGAAGCACACTACAGTAATGTCAGGCCAGCACTCATTACATGCACACAGAGAGCCCAGCTAACAGCGGCGAACTACACGTCTCCATGGAGATAACTGGACATCACCTGGACACCAGCGCAGCCTGCTCCGTGGACACCGCACAATTTAAGAGCATTTCATGTCCACAGGCAGAGCTGAGCTCAGCCGGACTCTCGGAGCGGCACATCGCTCCAGAGCGGCCTCGCCACCGTCCTGCCCTGACATAATCACCACACATTTGGAAGAGCAGACAGCCACAATTGAGCCCATTTGTCGGCCTCTCCCGGCTAATCGCTCGCCTCATGTTGACGAGTAATGGACAGGAATGAAAAGTAGAGAGCATCCTCAGTTCTTCCTGTCATTTTTCCTCTTACTGGAACAGAGAGGTGGCATTCTAACACCTCAAACTGTCTGAGCCCAGGAGATTTTTAAGCAGGTCAAATGTTACACACATATTTACTGGTGTGTAATATTTGTTAAGTTACGATATATACAGTACATGACATTAATTGTAAAGGATAAATAAATAAAGTTTTGTTCAAAGCATGTTAGCTAAGTGAAAGCTAGGCTAGTCTTATGGAGGCATATTTACTTTGGAACTTTTATCTTTGTCCGTGAAATCCCTCAGTCAACCAGGTAGGCTCCATAGCAAAGTAGAAATTCAATTCTATCAACTAGACAAAATGTTTTTTGATCAAATATGATTCGTAGCTATTCCAAGCTGCTTCTGGTCGGCTTGCTGGTGGACATTTGCTTGAAGGTAGGAGCTAACTACACTGAAATGACTCTTCACTAAGTGGGGAGTGTGCATGAGTCATATTAGCAGAATCATTCAGGTCCCTGATGGAGCTTTCACACTCTGAGCATACAGGATTACTATTGTTTTATTTGTTTTCTATTTAGGTCTGAGGATGGAGATGATGTCTGAGCCCTCCATTTCTGTTCAAAGATGAATTGTCTTTCCTAACATAAACAGCATCTTTAACTTCTCTCTCAAACTAATTATTTTCTCTAATTAAAATCTGTACCTCACTATCTTCAAAGGAGTGGTTAGTGGCTTTGAGATGGAGATGTACTGCTTGACCTTTTAAGCATGTTTTGGGTTGATGGGTGAAACCGGAGTGCCCAAAGGAAACCAACCCAGACACAGAGAGAACATGCAAACTCCAAAAAGACAAGAGGAAGTGACCCGGAAATTCATTTTTCAATTTTTTAATCATCCAGTCACAATGTGCCAAAATAACCCCACTTCCAGGCGACTCAACAGATGTCAACTACAGACCCATTTCAATGATTCGAACAGGACAAAAAGTAACTGTAGATATGGATATGAAGACTGTGAGTGCGAACAGAGTACAGACATTCAAAAATCTCTGTGACTCAGGAGACCACTAGGGGTGCGTGATGGAATAGACATACGAACCACAAGGTCCCTACATCCTTATCAAAAAACTTAATAATCTGCACAATACATTCAATGTACTGAGTCTCTGGAGTCTGGAAGAGGAACCTTATCATTTTGACTGCTTGTTTACATTTTCTCCCAGCAAAATGTCCCCAAAATCCACAAAAAGTCAGGTTAGCATCCTGGAGGCTAGCAAAGCAACCGCACTATTCCTGAAGCTACCACTAGCGCTGGTGTTATTGACACTAGCACACTTCAAGCTTTCCATTACATTGTTACAGAAGTCATTAAAGAAAAAATATCAGTTTGCAGGAGGAAATGAACCGAGCGGTAGCACCCATTAATAAATTGCTGGAGGAGTGCAAGAATAAACTAAGCGAGGGACCTGACTAATCTGGACATCTGTATGGTAGCCATGGAAATGAGGTGCGACGAGTTAAACAACGAGTACAATAAACTAGTACTGAAGTTGGATGACTTGGAGAATCCCGGAAGAAGATGCGACCTCCACATCCTCGGCGTACCTGAGGGTTTGGAGCAACCCTGAGGGTTTGGAAACCCAACCAGGTTCATTGCCGAGTTGTTACACAAAGTGCTGGGAGGTCCAAGCGGTTTGGAGAAGCGTCCCATCCTGGACTCACCAGGCGTCAGCTCAATTACCCCCGGGAGGAGGAAGACCAGGGCCATTCATCGTTCGTGTTTACTACTACCAGGAGAAGGAGTGGATCCAATGCCTCACCAGAGATAAAGGTCGGCTGGAATTCCGCGGAAAACAGATCCTATTTTTTCCGGATTTTAGTGCTGAACTGAACCAGCGTTGTGCAGCTTTTAACGAGGTAAAAGGGTTTCTTCGTGTCAGCTGTGACAGGGAAACGAAGGTATTCGACACTCCCAATAGCGTGAAAGACTTCACTGACTCCAGGTTCGGGAGGGATAAGTAGTTAAAATGTACAAAACAAGAATATATACGGGCAACTAACTTTCTAATGTTCATGGCTTACCTTGCATGACATTACATTTATTGTTTAAGAAAAGAAGCTCATTAGTTTTCTCGTTGTGTGTTAAGATGAGCAACCCATTTATATAATGGTAATGGTGTTTTCAGTTTTTATTTTTTTTATTTCATATTTTTTTTATTCATACTAATAGGGCGAAGGCCCTATTAGTATCGCATAGCGATGCCCATAGGGGGCGGGAACTAAAATGACGCGATGTGACTCGCCCGTAGTGACGAGGGACCCTCACCATGACGTAGCAATGCCCCAGAGGTTTCTGAAAATGTAAAGTTCGTCGGCCAAAAAAAAAGCAGAACATTGTTCTCGTATTAGAATCTTCTTCTTCTTCTTATTATTTTTCTCCTAACGCACTCACCCATTTTTCACCCAGTGAACAATGACGAAAAGTCACGAAATTTGGCCACGTGTTAGAGACTCCGGATGTCTAACTTTTGGCTATTTCCATTTTCAAAAAATAAATAAAATGGCTCATTAGTGCTAACGAGACAAAAATGCATTAGGGAATACGAATGACACCGAAAAAAATTTGCACGTAGAATCATGAAATTTAACACAGAAGTCGAACATGAAAAGACAAGTAAAAAATATTATGGCCACACACAGGGGCGGCCATCTTGGATTAAAGTTTGCGAAGATGAAACGCACTCCTCCGCAGGTGCTCACCCGAACAGCCTCAGATTTGGTCCACATTATCTCGAGGACGGGAACGTCAAAAGTTTTCCACACATCCCAAATCCGTCTGACGTCTCTGAGCAGTGAAGTGACAAATGGTGAACACAAGTTTTGGAAATTTACAAATTGCTCCTATTTGCTAAAACAAACTCTGATTCCAATGAAATTTGACATAATTCTTAAACTCTCTGCCTTAAAGTGATTGAATGTAAAAAAAATTTGTTTGGTGCATTAGCGCCCCCTACCGATTGAAATAAATCATGACCCCCCAAACACATTCAGAAACTTACCAAACTTCGCCAAAAGTTCAGGAATGATGAGACATTCGAGAAAATACAGGTTTCATGTGTGGGGATCAAAAAATGGAGATAATACACCACCTCGAATATTAGGCTCCGCCCACTCCTACGGGAGCAGTCCCAGGTCAATTTTGTCATAGAGCCACGAAATTCGGTACACGCATTCATCACATGAAGACAAACAAAAAAATATTATTATGGCCACGCCCCCTGACAAAGCAGAAGGCGGCCATCTTGGATTGAAATCTTCAAAATGCCGCATTTTCACTCATGTTGCGTTTGAACGAACTCCTCTGAAGGTGCTTCACCCACAGGATTCAAAATCACTGTACATCATCTAGAGAAGTGCAGCTTCAAATTTTACCTCCATTTTTTTTAAAACTGTCACGTTTACGTGCAGCGAAACCACAAAGTTCAATCAAAATTTAGACAATATTCAATGTGAAGATTTGCTCCCGTTGGCACAGACTTAGTCCGATCGTGCTGAAATTTGAATCACTGATGCTGATCTTGGCCTGAATCTAATACACTATAAAGCATATGGAAAATTACTCTATAGCGCCCCCTAGACATGAAACATCAACATTATCGGATTTGTACCAAGTTTGGGAATTAAATTCTATGCATGACTACGAGCAAAAAAATATATTATGGACATGAGGAATTTTTCACTGTTGGCCACCAGGGGCGCAAAGACTCCTCAAAAATCATGTAAAGGTGCACTATGTAATTTTTCTGAAGGAGGATGTGTTGGCCTGGGAAATTTGAATCACTAATACATGATCTCGTCCTGAATATAACACACTGTAAAGCATATGAAAAGTGTGGTTGGGGTTTATGGTTATTAGGGTTAGTGTGGGGCATTGCATTTTCTGGGCGTAGGGTTTGCATGGTACCCCTATGAACTAACATCAAGGACCATGATGTCCACCCTCCTGTGGGCTCACCACCCGCAGAGAGGTTCATAGGGGGTCAGGTGCGACCCAGCCAGATTAAGCGGGAGAAGATGGATGGATGGGTTTGTATGGTGCGATGTGTGGGGCACGTCGTTTGCATGGCACATCGTTTGTCCGGGGGTCAAAGTTGTATTTTGTGTTGCCATGGCGATGTCCCAAAGTGCCCATATTCGTCAATGTTGACACATCAGTATCTCCAGTGTGTGTGGACTTTGTGTTTAGTGACAAGTTCAGCCCAAAGCCACAAACACACAGAGACAAGAGGCTCATTAGCGCCACCTGAAGGGGAGTATCAGCGGCACCTGGGTGAGCGCCGGGTCGGCCGAGTGCGAAGCGTGGTTAGTGTTACTTTTATTTATCCATTTTTACTTTATGTATGTATGTATGTATGTATGTATGTATGTATGTATGTATGTATGTATGTATGTATGTATGTATTTATTGACAGGGTGATCTGTTGGGGAGTAAAATGCACAAATATGATGTTTGGTACACATACTTTGTAATCTGTTATTGAAATGTACAAATAAAATTATTTTTAAAAAATCTCTGTGACTCACTACACTCACTGTTCAAGTTATTGGCAACAACTGTGTGAAATTTCAGATCTCTAGGACTAAGGGTTTGGATGCTGTGACCCTTTATGTAAAAAAGTGATTAGGCACAAGTGTGCCAAATATGTACCAAATGTAATAAGATGTAATGTGTAATAAGTAAGTCTTCTTCTGAGTTTTAGGCATGTTTTCTTAAGATAAAAACCTAAAAAAGCCAAAAATGTCTCCCAAGATGCCTCAGATGCCCTCCCCCAGCATCTGCGCATCACCACAGACCACAGGAGCAGCTCCGCACAGGGCTGCTCTCTCACCTCTGCCCCACGTCCCGCCCATCGTCGGAAAGTTCTGGTAATAGGCTTATACAATATGTCAATCATTTTCTGGAAGAACCAATGACTGAAGAGCTTTGCCGTGCACAATCCTGCCGGGCATGTGTAAAGACCGCTAAGAGGGTGCGCTCCTTCTATTCAATGGGCTGTGCCTGCTACACCGAACCACATATCGTCTCGTGGATGCTCTCATTTTGAAGACAAGAGTGTGAGGAAAACAAGCATCCCCAACAGTGCTAACAGAAGTGAAAGATGGTGAAAAGATGGAAAGAATATGAGATATATTTTCATTCATCATTCATCCATTCATACCAACAAGGTCTTTCTGGATTATTTCCCCACATGGAATTATTGTATGGAAAAACACAAATGAATATAATTTTTCTGTGGATTGTTACGGACTAATTAAGTACAGCTACTTCTGGACTGAACCTGTTTTGGACTGACAGAACTGGCTCAAAGGTAAGAAATGCGTATTGTCGATTTGATTATTTTCGGGAATTATAAGTTATGGCTCTTTGGGCTGTGCAGCATAAATGAAGGATATGGTTGGTTTACTGAGGAATTAAGCTTTCAAACGATGTGTAGCATTTCAATTGTGGAAGAATAATTAAGGTGAATGGCTTGACCTTTCAATGTTGTGTAATCGCCCGCGGGCGGGTGGGTGGGTGGTATGAGGTTGATCAATTATCTGATATTAATGCTCACATTATTTTGTATCCAGGTCAGATCAGTGAGATTTAGACCCCACTATTCTACAACAACAGCAACTGCTTCTGATAACTAATGTCTACCAGGCATAATTTTGATTGATTTTACTAAAGCATTTATTATAGTAGACTGTAACGGGGTTCTACTCAGGAAATGACGATGCCGTAGTCAGAATGATGTTTTTTGATGTTTTAATGAATACTTGTGTTCCCAAAATGAACGGACAGGGAGTGGGAAATGAAGTGGGAACCGGCACGGAATGAATGAATCCAGGTAAGTAGCTAGCGCAGGCTTTTTGGGCGTACCTTGGCTAGGGTGGGTTTGGTACTCTACATGTTAGGCTCATATCTACTTTGCTTCACTTTAAGTCTACTGTGTGTCTTATAGCAGCAGCATCGTTTAAGGCCCTTATTACAGAACTCAACCCAGTCCAATGCTAATTAGGTGAAGGAGAGTTAGATAAATTACAATACAGATACAGCCCATAATAGCATGTAAACAATGGCTGTATCACTTTAAAACTCCATCCTTTGAACTTATATTACTCAATATCATTATAAGTAATGGTATGAGAGTTAAAGCTAGGTATGTTTATACTATGCAAGATAGCAGCGGTAAGAGTTGGGATTTGTGTCGAGAAATATGTTTGTGTCTGGCCACAGGTGTTTTCACTCTGGCACTTCACTATCTGTCAGACTTTTTATTGTGCAGGAAACATTCTACCTTTTTGGCATCCTAATTTATTTGACTTGTCTCTGTCTCTGTATTTTTCAAAGGTGTCCAAGCACCATTTGCTCCTACAGATGGTGCTACATAGTGTGGACAGAACAGTCATGACTTGAGCCGTCCTCAGCACCTGTCCATGCTTCTGTGCCTCAGCCCAGAGCTCTGTATGCCACAGATCTGACACGTCTGAAAAAGAGAACAAAGATATGAGAATTTTTAGCAGCAACTGATACTTGTATTTACTATACTGTTAATTTTATACTTTAGAATATAACTAATAAAATAGCTTATTATTCAGGTTTCATTGACTTACTCTTGCTTTCCCCTTCAGACTGGCCCATAGCAGAAATGTACAGTGAATCTGAGTCTTTTCACTAGTGCCTGTGCTTTGCTTTCACTTTGCTGAACCATGGTCAATCCCGTCAATGTAAAGGTTTATAGTCCAGCGTCAGGCCCCGAACCAGACAAGCATCAGTGGAGCTCAACAGGCCCAGGTGCATCGTGGGAATCCAAACCATTTCATTTGCATTAGTCATTTACTGTGTCAATAAATGACCACATTAGTCTCGTATGCAGAGACATTCATGTTATGCTGAATCCTACAGCACTTTAACAAGGTGCTTGAGTTGATAAATTGTATTGCAACATTTCCAAAATTTTAGCTTACACATAATCACTTGTTTGCATGTCTTTCTTTGCTAAATTCTTTGCTAAATATAATAATAATATTTTGGTGGCACGGTGGCTGAGTGGCAACACTCAGGCCTCACAGCAAGAAGGTTGCGGGTTCGATCCCCGGGTCGCCCGGGCCTTTCTGTGTGGAGTTTGCATGTTCCTCCCCGTGTCTGGATGGGTTTCCTCCGGGTGCTCCGGTTTCCCCCATCAACCCAAAACATGCAGCACCTGAACTAACATCAAGGACCATGTTGTCCACCCTCCTGTGGGTTCACCACCTGCAGAGGGGTTCATAGGGGGGGTCAGGTGCTATGAGTATTGGGCAGCACGCTGCCCCTGTGACCCAGCCGGATTAAGCGGGAGAAAATGGATGGATGGAATAATATTTGGACTTTTGTGTAAAATTAATATCTTTTAGAAATGTGTATGTCCATCCATCCATCTTCTTCCACTTATCCGGGGCTGGGTTGCGGGGGCAGCAGTCTAAGCAGGGGCTCCCAAGCTTCCTGCTCCCCAGCCACTTCCTCCAGCTCCTCCGGACGGACCCCGAGGCGTTCCCAGGCCAGCCGAGAGACATAGTCCCTCCAGCGTGTCCTGGGTCTTCCCCGGGGCCTCCTACCGGTGGGACATGCCTGGAACACCTCCCGAGGGAGGCGTCCAGGAGGCATCCGGACCAGATGCCTGAACCACCTCAGCTGCTCCTCTCGACGTGAAATGTGTATGTCTTGTGTGTATTAAAAGTATAATTAGAGCCCTTTTAAAATTGCCAACAAAACTAGTGCCAACAAAACTAACTCTCCTTCACTGGTCTCACGTCATATTATTTAAAATGCAATATGGAACCAGGTGATCACTTAGATGATCCGTCTCAAAAACGGGACCACTTCTGCCACCTTCATGTGTATATTTTGTCAGGGTTTGGTGTCTGTTGTGTGTTCCCCCTCCCTTCTGTATCTGTCTGCTCCTCTCGGGGGCGTGGCTGGGCTAAGACAATTAGCTGCAGGTGAACCACCGAGCAGGTGATCCACACTGCAGCTCATTGTCTAATCAGCCCCACTACTTGGTTCTGTCCTTGTTCTTTGTTCAGTGTCAGTTCATTCCTCCTCTATCCCTTGTCCACGTCCTCATCCTGCTTGTCCACGTCCTCGTCCTGCCTGCCCTTGTCGTCCAGTCTGTCTCCCTGTGAGTCTACCCCAGTGTCTTCCCTCCGTCTATGTCTCCAGCCAGTTTCCATCACCACATCCTTCAATCCCGGCAATAAACCTGTTTAACATCTACCTGCTCCTCTGTCTCTGCTTTGGGGTCCTCAACCACACTCACACCATGACACATTTGTAATGCGTATGTGTTCTTGTTTGCCTTTATTTTTGCTTGTTTGTTTTTTTCATCTAATTTGTTTATTGTTAAATGTCTACTGAATATCATGTAGCTGAAATATTGTAAATTGTAAGGGGTAGGATTAAAATAAGATATGCTTCTTCCATGCTACTTCTTTTTTTAATAGTTTTTTAACAATTTTGTTCTCAATTTGTTTCTTTCTGTTAAATGTAAATGTTCAGAGTATAGAGACTATATGTTGTGCCTCTATACCTTAAAAAAAACAAATAATCTGTGGGCTCACCACTAACTGACTAACATGTCTGTAGTATAAATTAACCTTGTTGATTACAGGTGGTCATATTTTGCTCTTAGATTAGTTTGGCACAAGAAGTGACATATTCAATCAGCCTGTTCTTCACTGTGGGATTTACAGTCAAGGATGTTCTCAATGGAGTTCATGCTCCTCTCAGAATATGCTTAAGAGGCAACTCTTAACAAAATCCCAAAAAAGCTAAAAATGCTGCAAGTTATGAGGTCATGATTAAAACGAGTGGAAAGATTCACACAGACTTCAAAAATGAAATCAAATGTGTTTGAGGTGCTGGGGGATTCTGAAGAGCTGTAATGGAAGTTCTCAGAAGAGATTTTGTTCTAGTGACAAAAGCCTGTAAACACACAGCAGGAACAGTTCCTTTTAGTGTTGGTGAGACGAATGCAGAAGTGTCTCATTTGGTGCTGTGCTCTGTGTGGAGCTTTACAGCCTGAGACAGAACAGCTTTCATATCCATGGCCTTAAAGCATTAAAGAGGCGATATTTTACTTCTATGATGTATTAATTGTTAACCCATTACATATTTAGATCACCATGTTACCTTTTATTGTTTTGGAAATTCCATATTTGCAGAAGATGGATTAAAATATTGAATTAATCTCCATTTTATCTTTGACTCTCTCCCCACACTCTTCCTTCAGAGCAGATCACATCATCATGGCCATACCGACAGACCACTGGGAAGTCCAGGTGCCACAGTGAGGCACCAGCCACAAAAAAAGAAATAAATGAACGCCATTGTGTCCTTAGGCAACATCACCCACATTCGTAGTGTGATGTGGAGCATGGCCAGAACTCCCTTGAAAAAGAGAGAAATAATCTCAATGAGACTGTCCTGGTTAAATAAAGGTTAAAAAATCACCATGCATCTTGTAAAAAAAAGTCATCATTGCATCAGGTTTGTAAATTTGTAGTTTACTGTTATGAAAAATAGCTCAAACTGTACTGTAACCATGAAGAGGCCTGGGAGAGATCACTACATTACTCAAACATAAATGGATGATGTATAAAAGCAATTCAGGCATGTTTTTGATGAGGGAACATTATAACATAGCAGAAACAAGCCTCTTTAAAGCCATAATGTGTAACTTTTTTTGTTTGTTTTTTGCCAAGAGAAGAGACAAAATTAAAGCATGTTTGTTTTTTGTTTTTTTTCCTGAAAAATGTCAAACATGTGTCTTTACTGTTAGTGGACTTGTAGCTCCACAAGATGTGAGTGATATTTAGCCTGGAGGACGGCCTCCTCCTGCTGGTTTCCATGGAAATATTGTTCTTTCGGCTATAATACCCTACATTATGGTGTAAAACACAGAAATGAGGAATTCTGAGGAATGAAGAATATTCCAAAGTTATGGTTTAAACCTGCCCCCGTGACCCAGCCGGATCAAAGCGGGAGAAGATGCAGGGATGGATGCATGGTTTAAACCTTCTGTTTCCTCGACTACCACCATAAAGTGACATACTATCACTTTAACAGCACACACCTTTGGGCACAAATCTGTGCTTTGGCACACAGAGGCATGGTGACCTGAGCAGAGGCACGGTGACCTGAGCAGAGGCACGGTGACCTGAGCAGAGGCACGGTGACCTGAGCAGAGGCACGGTGACCTGAGCAGAGGCACGGTGATCTGAGCAGAGGTGATCTGAGCAGAGGCACGGTGACCTGAGCAGAGGCACGGTGACCTGAGCAGAGGCACGGTGACCTGAGCAGAGGCACGGTGACCTGAGCAGAGGCACGGTGACCTGAGCAGAGGCACGGTGACCTGAGCAGAGGCACGGTGACCTGAGCAGAGGCACGGTGACCTGAGCAGAGGCACGGTGACCTGAGCAGAGGCACGGTGACCTGAGCAGTGGCACGGTGACCTGAGCAGAGGCACGGTGACCTGAGCAGAGGCACGGTGATCTGAGCAGAGGCACGGTGACCTGAGCAGAGGCACGGTGACCTGAGCAGAGGCACGGTGACCTGAGCAGAGGCACGGTGATCTGAGCAGAGGCACGGTGACCTGAGCAGAGGCACGGTGACCTGAGCAGAGGCACGGTGACCTGAGCAGTGGCACGGTGACCTGAGCAGAGGCACGGTGACCTGAGCAGAGGCACGGTGACCTGAGCAGAGGCACGGTGACCTGAGCAGAGCACGGTGACCTGAGCAGAGGCACGTGGTGACCTGAGCAGAGGCACGGTGACCTGAGCAGAGGCACGGTGACCTGAGCAGAGGCACGGTGATCTGAGCAGAGGCACGGTGACCTGAGCAGAGGCACGGTGACCTGAGCAGGGGCACGGTGACCTGAGCAGGGGCATGGTGATCATGGTCAGGCGGGTTATGGAGGGGACTCCAAACTTGCTCTTATTGGGATTTTCAGAGTAAGTCAAATGCTGAGTTCCAATGTGGCCTCATTCAGAATGTTGCAGATACTACGAAGGGCCTCGAACTGATTTGTACTATGTATTTGAGCTATAATTATTTTACCCAATATAATGTGGGGTAAAAAATAACCCCACTTTTTTTTCCAAGACACTTCGCTTTGGCCTCTGTGGTGGAAAGTGCTGATAAACTGATCACAACTGATAATTGGGATTCTTATGTAGTAATATGGCCAGCAGATGGCAACATCCCTGTAGCAGCCGATAATGTAATAAAATGTCTGAAACAATAATGTAATAACCTGATGCCAATAATGTAGTAACATATTACATTATTGGTTAGTTATTACATTATTGGCTAGTTTAATAAAAAAAAAAATCTTTAAAATTAAATAACTGCAGCCACCAAGGTAATAATTTCTTCTATATCACTTAAAGATGTATTTATTAAATGAAAAGTGTCACTACATTAGAATGTGTTGTTACTATTGTCTCTTTCCAGTAGCTGTTAAAAGAACTGGTCACTCTCTTTTCTTCTCTACAGAACTGTCACTCTCCACTCGCAGCAGAATTATTTATCTAGTCACATCCTGTCATATTCTGGACCTGGGGAAGGGGCAGTTATCATCAGGCTTCATTACATCTGTGGCAAAATGTGAAAAAGGTCATTTTAATAATTCATGGTGTTTACTTGAAAAACAAAACAACCAAAAAAAATAAATTTCTTGTATCTTATATTTAATGGAAGATGATGTGAAATGTTCGTAGAGTTTAGAGCAATGTCAAAGTTCACTATGTTAAATCTAGTAAATGTTCAGCTAACTATTAGCATTGCAACATTAGCATTAAATGAATCCCGGCAATTAATCCCATTAATTTGGGGCAGACGATTAATTCCTTCCTCACATAAATCTTGCTCAGCAAAACTGGGAAAATATGGAACTCAAATTCTTTTCAGCAGCACTAGTGCAGAGCCTGTACAGTCTGTGCTGTGTCTGTACAGTCTGTGTCTGTACCATATATGAGCCAAACAGGAAGTGCTCCAGGGGCTCTTCTGCCTCCAGTTGACTCACATTGGGGTCTTGTGGCTCCTCTCTCTGTACCTGCTGCTGTGGCCTCATCATTTTGGTCTTAAAATGTTCGTATGAACCTGCTGCATTTTTCATTCAGAATTTTTTTTTTCCACAATTTTGCGTGTCAAATATTCCCCTTCAGAACACAGATCCTGGCTCCAGATCGGCTCCTGTAACCGTGAGCATCATGAGCCTCATTTGAGTGGGAGTAAATGCTGTGGTGACGTCACACTCGCTTAGTCCACTTTTTTATACGTCTGTGGTCTGTACAGTCCCCGGTGCTGGTGTCCTGTCGACGTGAGCTCCCTGTGCATGTGCACAACCCCCAAGGGCCGTCCCAGTTTAAATGCCGTTGATTTGAGCTCCCGAGGCACAAGTGGAGAAACAAGTCCCATTTCAAAAGTGTATTGGTTTTATTGTATGTTTGGACCAGAAAGTGAACAGAAACATGTGCATGTTGAATTCACGGCAGAATAACTGTGTTAGATGATTGAATAGTTTGGATATAATATTTTTATTTTTATTTATTATTTATTTTTAATTTAACCTTTATTTAACCAGGAAAGTCCCATTAAGATTATTAATCTCTTTTTCAAGGCGGACCTGGCACGCACACATCACTTTCATACTAGGCAATGTGGGTGAAGTGTCTTGCCTAAGGACACAACAGTTTTTTACCACTGGCGCCCCCCTGTGGCACCTGGAATTCCCAGCAGTCTCCCATTCAAGTAGGAACCGAGCCCTGCTGAGCTTCTGAGATCTGACAAGCCGCTACAGCCACAATTTAGATTTTATCCTTATCATTTTCATTACATCATATTTTATTTTATTTACATGTGTAAAAAACATAACTTTGTTTCAAAGGTGCTGTATAAATAAAATATCACTATATCATAATAGGAAATTCACACTGGAGCCTGTGATACATTAAACATTCTATGTCTAATGCTATTTAATATGAAGATTTCGGTATTTCCAGTCATTTCTTTCTTTTATAGAACTATATATAGTTCTCTTATACTTATTTGATGGAAGATATAAGCCTGGCAAAATGAGCCTCTACCCACATTCATCTAAATGAGTGACCCTATGGTCCTGAGCTCTGGGGAATGACTGAAAGGACGAGATCGCAGATACAAGTGGCTGAAATGAGTTTCCTCCGCAGAGTGGCCGGGTGCTCCCTTAGAGACAGGGTGAGGAGCTCAGTCACACGGGAGGAGCTCGGAGTAGAGTCACTGCTCCTCCACGTCGAGAGGAGCAGCTGAGGGGAGGGCATCTGTTCTGATGCCTCCTGGACGCCTCCCTCAGGAGGTGTTCCAGGCCTGTCCCACCAGGAGGAGGCCCTGGGGAAGACCCAGGACACTCTGGGCCTGGGAACGCCTCGGGGTCCCCCGAGGAGCCACTGGAGGAAGTGTCTGGGGTGAAGGAAGTCTGGGAGTCCCTGCCATAGACCAGATATAAAAGTGAACTAAGCAAGTGTGACGTCACCCACAGTGTTCAGCACCGCTCAAATGAGGCTCATGATGTTCACGGTTACAGGAGCACATCTGGAGCCAGGCTCTGTGGAGGATTTTGTGTTTGACATTTAAGTTTTCAGCTATTTTATATTTGTTATTTTTTTATCTCTCACATGGGGAGAAGTGGGTGGATGGTGTAGCCCTGCGTACCACGCCCACTACACCACTGATCACTTGACCAGCTTAACTATTGTCTCAATATTGACACTTAGAGATGTTAAAGTTACATCCCAGTATAAACCAAACCGTCTGAACCAGTTTTTCTGGTCTTTTTCCTCCTGAGCAAAACATGAATTCAACTGCAGCACAAGGAGCAAATGTAACAGGAGCTGGTTGATTGATGAAATAGTCGTGTAGTATGCAGGCCAAACATGCTTGAGTTACTTGTTTTCCATCCTCTATTTAGAGTTCAAAGTGTAGAGTCATTTACTCCTGATTTAACACATCACATGTCACGATCGAATAAAGGTAGGACCCAAAGGCAGACAGGAATCCAAGAGAGTTTTACAAGGATTTATTACAGAGATGATGAATATAGCAGGGGTAGCAGGCAGGTCAGGAGGGCAGCGGGTAGAGTAGGCAGGCAGGGTAGGACAGGCTGGAGCTGAGGACGGAGCTGGAGCTGGGCCAGGCAGACTGGTTGGGAGCTGGAGCAGAAAAACAGACGGGTGAGAAAAAACACAACAAACTGGGCGGAAAATTCATAAAGAGCCGGAGCAGGCGTTCACCACGGAGGTTAACTGACGATCTGGCGGAGATGGTGAGGAGAAACCAGGTTGATATACAGGGATGATTGGAGATGGGAAACAGGTGCACAGGCCAGCCCAGGAGCAGGAGGAGGAGTCGGACACGCCCAGCAGATCCGGAGAGGAAGGAGGTAAGTGAGGGGGAGGGTGAAGCAGGGAAGGATCACACCAGGAGTGGACCATGACATCACAGGTACTGGACACATGAGAAGAGACTAAATGAAAATACTGCAATACTGCAATACTGCAATACTCCTCTGTCATCTCCTGCATCATTTGGGAATGTACAGGCCACTTTCTTTACACACACACTCACATACACACATACACACACACACACGCACACGCACATATACACACACACACACACATACACACACACACATACACACACATACACACACACACACACACACACACACACACACACACACACACACACACACATACACACACACACACACATACACACACACACAAATACACAGAGAAGCAAACTGTTTACTGGAAGAAGTGATGGACATTTTTCTTTCTTTTCATTTTCTTGGGCTGTTTTTCAGTGAGTAGATGTACGTTTACTGAGCTTCAGTTTAGTTTAGTTTGCTTTAGTTTGATGTACCGTAGAGTAATGGGACGACTGGAATTATTTTCTGTTTTACAGATCATAGTTTTGTATGAAGATGTTAAAAAGTGTCATAACACTGTCAGTTACTTGAATAGTTTGAATTTGAAAACATTTTGGAAAAACATGAGTGGCTCAATTAAAAGGTTGGATTAAAATGAAAAGTTGTGTTCATTATTTGAGAAAGAGTTCATTGTGCTCTTTATATGTGAGTAATACTTTCGATATGCAAACAGACACATGTATAACCGTAGAAACTACTGAGAGAAAGTGCAAGTCCTGTGTGTAAGTGATCAGGTATTTAAGCAGCTGTTTGACAGAGACAAAAGTAACAACATATCTCAATGTGACACTTTAAATTCAGTTAATAAATCTTAAAGGATCAAAGGAACAGCAGGTGAGTCTGTGGCCAAAGCTGCTACTGGATCATGTCTGAAACACTGCAGAGCAGAGGATCTCCACCAGACAAGAGGTCAGCAGCTGCAGAAATCAGACAGATGAAGGGAGGAACAACAGGACAAAACACAGAATATACACAGAATGACAACAAAACATAAGCTGAGGGCTGCAGTTTCTATGGGAAAGGGAAGATTCAGGCTGGATCACTGTTGTCAGTGATAAAAGTATTTGAACTTATCCTGATTCCTCAATGTCTGTGACCAGTTCTTTTAACAGCTGTTTGCTGTTTGCTATTTACAAAACATTCTGATGTAGTGCGACACTTTTAATTTTATAAATAAATCTTTGATTAAGTGATATAGAAGAAATTATTACATTAGTCGTTGCAGTTATTTCATTTTAAAGATTTTTTCATTAAACTAACCAATAATGTCATATGTTACTACATTATTGGCATCAGGTTATTACATTATCGTTTCAGACATTTTCTTACATTTTCTTACATTACTGGCAAGTTATTACATTATTGGCTTTATTACATTAAGAATTATTATGTTATAGGCAGTTATTACATTATCGGCTGCTACAACCCCGACTGTAAAATGACCCACAGAAGTCGCTCTTCCTCTCCTCTCCCAAAGTTTGCTGTGTTCAGGTGGATGTTTATTTGCTACAGGGTCAAATCATTGTTCTTCCAAATTCATACCATTTGTAGATGTGGAGTTGCTAATGTAATTTTTTTTTTTTTTAGTGTTGCAGAGGCTGGTGGCTACACACTGGGGCAGAGTGAAAAGATGGACAGTTATATGTTTTGCCCAAAAATGGTCAGTTTTATAAAAACACCCACTTGAGAATGTGGCATTACACACTTCAAAGTGATGTTGAAACAACTTCTTTGTAGAGTAATTTTTTAAATCCAGTCTCGGTCCACTGAAGGTTCAGACTGTGACGCCAGATGACGTTTTTTCCCAACATGTTTTGGACGTATTATTGAGTATATAGTATTGATGTTCCCAGGACCTTCGGATGAGGACTAATTCTAGTCCAAAAGAAGTCGTTGTCGACATCTTTTCTGCATTAAATGTCAAGGCACTCACAGGAAAGGGCATTACAAAAGGGACACACACACACACACACACACACACACACACACACACATCGGCAAATACTCAATACTCAAAGAACCATTTGGACCTTCTGCAAAAGAAAAGAAAACACTCGGAGCCACAAAACCCTTTTATGACTCTAAGATGAGTTTGCTCTGTATAAAAGACTATAGTGTGTTGCATTTATGAAATCAATGAAAGAGTATATAAGACAATATATGTCCATTCCCATATAATGTCTATGCATATGAGCTGCAGACATATAATCTCTGAAAACTTTTAACATGAACCATCTCCAAGGCCATTTATGCACAGAGCAGACTCACCATCAGCAGCACATCCCTCTGTGACAGAAAGAACACTCATATTACACTGAGTTATACATCCTTTAGTCTGACAGAAGCTGACATTAAACACATTATTACTCAATGTCTATGTGAGTCCTCATAGGAAATAAAAATCCAAACTTAAAGTATCCACCTGCAGCAAACCAAAAATGTATAGATATTAAAATATGTTTTATTTGAATGTTACAAGCAGGGGTGTAGTGGGCGTGGTACGCGGGGGTACGCCGTCCACCCACTTCTCCTGACGCCACGTTCAATTTTTATTTTGGTTTTAGCCCTGCACTAAAATGACAGAGAAAAAGCAGAAAAACATTGATTTTTATTTTTGGAAAGAGAAAGACGCCACCAGTATCCAGACACCCAATTCAGAGACTTTGTGTGAGCAAGTTGAGCAACCAGTCAGCGCCAACACCGAAGTCACTTCGTCATCTAATGCTAGCCATGGTGATGCCAGCACGGAGGTGGCGGGGAGCTCCAGTAGCTCACCGTTCGCGATTTGGAGTGAAGACATGTGGAAGAGAAAGAAGGAGGCCTATCCCTGGATCGATGATAAGGACGGGAAACTTGGCTGCAAGGTGTGCTCGTCCATTAGTGATTTGTCTGTATTCAAAGCCCAGGGTTCACGAATGGGAGACAGGATTAGCTATAGTGGAACAGATAAGAGCACAATGCTAACGTCTCTTCGGAAAAAATTCTCAGACATGAACATTCAAGTGGGACACGTCGCTGCTCAGCGCATTCAGGCTATTGCAAAAAGAGAGACAATGGCTAAAGTTTGTGACAGAATGAATGCATCCTACATGAAGGCTACTTGTGCTGTGTTCCTGGACCGCTTATCACATAGTACAGAAAAAACAGACCTTTTTCTGATCATTATGGACTGATGGAGCTACAAAGTGAGAATGGAATCGACACGGGCGTTGGCTTGCACTCCCGTTACAGTGCAACACAGATAACTGATCACATTGCTACCCAAATGCGTAAAAAAGCCTGCCAACGAATCCAGGAAATAGAAGGGAAAATTTCAGTTCTCATTGATAAATCAACGAGCCTAGGATGTAAAACTGCATTGATCGTCTATCTCAAATGTGAAACAGACAAGACCAACGATCCACACTTTATGTTCCTAGATCTAATAGAACTTCCAAACCAAACAGCGGACACAATTCTGCAGTGTCTGCTCAAGTGCCTAGATGCACACGGCTTTGATGACACTTACCTGAAGAAGCACTTAGTAGCGTTTGCAAGTGATGGAGCCAGCGTAATGTTGGGGCGAAAATCTGGTGTGGCCAAACGAATGACTGAACGCTATCCCAATATTTTGATTTGGCATTGTCTAAATCATAGACTAGAGCTGGCAGTTAGCGATACTGTGTCTGGACGTTAGTGGTGTAAACCATTTTCAGGCATTTATGGACAAATTATACACTGTCTACAGTAGATCACCCCAGAATCAAAAAGAACTGGCGGAGTGCGCTGCAACATTGGAACAAGAAGTGGGGAAAATCGGACGTGTGTTGAGTACAAGATGGGTGTCTAGTTCTTTGCGCACAGTGTCTGTCGTTTGGGATAATTTTGAAGCATTATGTGCTCACTTTAACTTTGCAATGACAGATGAGAAGTAGCTGCTTTCGACAGGATGTCATATAGAGGGCTGTTGAAGCGGCTGACTTCAAAGCAGTTCTTGCTGGATTTAGCACTTATGCATGACACGCTAAATGAGTTAGCTCTGCTGTCAGAATGTTTGCAAAGACGTACTGCATCAGTGCCCTACGCAGACAAACTGATTAAACGTACCATTCGATTCATTGATGCAATGGGAGAACGACCAGGGCCAAAAGTCCTTGCTACTGAAATCGCTGTGTCAACAGGCAGATTTGGTTCCGTTGAGCTTACAGACAATGCAAAAATTGTTTCCATAAACCGACAACAGTTTCTTAGAAGTCTAAGCAACAATATAAGCCATCGGATGTTCACTACTGTATCATCTAGACGAGCAAACGCCCAGGACGAGTCGGACTATGTTCAGTTGATTAAGCAACTTAATGTTCTGGAGCGGGGGAACTGGTCACCTGCGCAAGATCTGCCGCCTGGCTTTGGAGAGACTGAAATAGCTGCACTTTGCCAACGTTTTCGACTACACATCGCAAGTGCAATCAATGGATTTAGGGATTTCATCGAGAGCCTGGGATAGCGGTGACACACCTGCGGATCTGAGGCCTTTAATGAACTGCACGAAACTCATTCCATGCAGCACTGCAGAGTGCGAAAGGGGATTCAGCCAAATGAATCTTATAATCACCCCGATCCGCACAAGGTTGCTGATTGAAAGGGTATCTGCTTTGATGTTCATCAAGCTACATGGACCACCGACGAAACAGTGGGACCCGACAAGCTACGTGACCACTTGGTTGCGATGCCATCGCTCGGCTGAAGACAGGAGAACAAGACCAGCCACCGAAACCCGCAGCGAACCTCCTGACCCAGTGTGGCGGTTTCTTTGACAGTCAATGAAAACATCAACTGTAAGTTACTCTGGTTTTTTTTGCTTTCGAGGCAGCGCTGTCTGCGGGTTATTGAAATGTTTGTTGATCATTGTTCTAATGCGAGTTATGCTTAATAACGTTGGCCTGTGATTATTTTGGAGTAGTAAAACATTAAATTTAACGTTACTTCAACTGGTGTTGTAGCCTATAATTGATGTTCTGTGTGTATATATAGAACATCCCAGAAACGCGTACACCCACTTAAAAAATCCCCACTACACCACTGGTTACAAGATTACAAAAATGACCCTAAAAAGACGCTGTTTCAGTGTTACTTTGCACAGTGGGTATAATTACCTGTGTTAGACCCTTGATGCCCAAAAGTCACTTAGTCTGTGGTTCAAATGTTTAGCTGCAGATTGACGTCCAAGTGGGGTCATAGTTACAGTAGATGTACAAATAGTGGAAGTAATTTGCACGTCATTTAATCCAGAATTGGTCTTGGACCAATGGACAGAATACAGACATGATCTGCACATCCATTAGAAAAATAAGGGGTCTGGGCTAAGTTATATTTGCAATTTTATAGGTACACGACCGTTCAAAAGTTTGGGGTCACCCAGACAATTTAGTGTTTTCCATGAAAAGTCACTTTTATTTACCACCATGAGTTGCAAAATGAATAAACTTTAGTCAAGACATTGACAAGGTTAGAAATAATGATTTGTATTTGAAATAATATTTTTTTCCTTGAAAATTTGCTTTGGTCAGAGAATCCTCCATTTGCAGCAGTCACAGCCTTCAGACCTTTGGCCTCCAGCTGTTCATTTGTTGAAGGATCTGGAGAAATTTCACCCCAGGCTTCTAGAAGCTTCTCCCACAGGTTGGATTGTCTGGATGGAAACTTCTTCTGTACCAGACGGTCAAACTGCTCCACAGCAGCTCAGTGGGTCTGTCCATCACACTTCTGTCCACAGCAGCTCAGTGGGTCTGTCCATCACACTTCTGTCCACAGCAGCTCAGTGGGTCTGTCCATAACACTTCTGTCCACAGCAGCTCAGTGGGTCTGTCCATAACACTTCTGTCCACAGCAGCTCAGTGGGTCTGTCCATAACACTTCTGTCCACAGCAGCTCAGTGGGTCTGTCCATAACACTTCTGTCCACAGCAGCTCAGTGGGTCTGTCCATAACACTTCTGTCCACAGCAGCTCAGTGGGTCTGTCCATAACACTTCTGTCCACAGCAGCTCAGTGGGTTCTGTCCATAACACTTCTGTCCACAGCAGCTCAGTGGGTCTGTCCATAACACTTCTGTCCACAGCAGCTCAGTGGGTCTGTCCATAACACTTCTGTCCACTCTTCCTCTGTCCAGTGTCTGTTTCTTTTGTCCATATTCATCTGTTTCTTTTATTGGCCAGTCTCAGATGTGGCTTTTCCTTTGCCGCTCTGCCCTGAAGCTGCATCCCGGAGTCGCCTCTTCACTGTAGATGTTCACACTGGTGTTTTTCGGGTTCTATTTAATGAAGCTGCCAGTTGAGGACCTGTGAGGCATCTGTTTCTTAAACTAGAGACTCTAATGTTCGTATCTTCTGGCTCAGTTGTGCAGTGGGGCCTCACACTTCTCTTTCTACTCTGGTTAGAGCCTGTTTGTGCTCTTCTCTGAAGGGAGTAGTTCACACCGCTGTAGGAAATCTTCAGTTTCTTGGCAATTTCTTGCGTAGAATAGCCTTCATTTCTAAGAACAAGAACAGACTGTCGAGTTTCACATGAAAGTTCTCTTTTTCTGGCCATTTTGAGCGTTTAATCGACCCCACAAATGTGATGCTCCAGATACTCAACCTGCTCAAAGGTCAGTTTTATAGCTTCTCTAACCAGCTGAACTGTTTTCCTCTGTGCTAACATGACTGCACAAGGGTTTTCTAATCATTCATTAGCCTCTGATGCAATGAGCAAACACATTGTACCATTAGACACTGAAGTGATAGTTGCTGGAAATGGGCCTCTGTTCACCTATGTAGATACTGCACCAAAAACCAGACATTTGCAGCTAGAATATTCATTGACCACATTAGCAGTGTATAGAGTGTATTTCTGATTAGTTTAAAGTATCTTCACTGAAAAAACTGTGCTTTTCTTTAAAAAATAAGGAAATTTCTAAGTGACCCCAAACCTTTGAACGGTAGTGAAAATGAACTACTGCTTTGTATTGCAAATATTTTAAAAGCAAATATGTTATTTCCCTTTAAAACAAAAAATAAAATTGTTATGACAGTGAATGTCTAGAGCATCAGACATGACTGTGCTGTAAAGAATAAGCTGGGTGTTCCATACATGTTAAAAACAGTATTACTACAGTAGCCATTTAGCCAGATATAAACCAAAATCTGGCCATGCGGCTTGTGCCATTAACATACAGTAAGGACGAAGACTTTTTTTTTCTCTTTACTTGATGTTTACAGCAGCATCAGCTCTCATTGGTCAACACAGATTTCTAAAGTGGAAGTCAGCAGACTTGTTTCTTTTTAGATGAATATTGTAATATAAAATGTCCAAATGATAACATAATGATCCATGGGTGTCACAGGTGAGAACTATACAGCAGTCAGACATACAATGTGTTTGCTTTAAGACAGCAAAAATCATGAATAGTGCCTTTAAACATTTTCTCTCTAGATGAATGCGTCTTTTTGAAGAGGCACAAGTGTTTCTCTGTGTGTATAGCACAAGCTCAAGCACAAAACAAATTTATCTCCTATGTAGTCATCAAACTGTGGACATAAAGGATTATATGCTGTGTCTTCTGTTAAATCTTTGAGATGTAATTGATGTCTTTATGGCTCCATTCCTCCACACATCCTCCTCTCCCCTCTCCAGTGATGCCCAAGGCAGTGCTCCCCAGGGCTGAATGTGATGAGTGGCTTGTCCCTCTCCTCTCCACCCATTAAGGCATTATACTGACTTTACACTGTCCCACGGTGCACAGCTGAGCCCCACTGCTGTGTGCATATATCTGTGTGTCACTCAGATATACGATGGCAATTATATCATACAGAATTATAAAGCCTAAGAGTCCGGTCTGAAGAACTTAGAAACCCGACTAAACACCTCTGGGATGTCCACAAGCGAAAGAATGTGAAATGGTGAGACAATCATCAGAGCGGTGCTGACCTCCTGACAACAGTATATCACTTTGTCTCTCTGTATATCTATCTATAAAAGTTTATAATCAGTTTTTATAGAATTGCAACAGAGCTGCAGCCATTGAGGCAATGCTTGATTGAAGAAGAGCATTTAAAAGCCAGTATTTTGGATTTGGAGTATTTGCTGTAATTGACAGGGAGGGGGACAGCTGCTGCCTCTGGCCTGTAACAGTATGGGTTGGCAGTGGCTGTCCCCTCTCAGACCCCACTCCTCCCCCTCGGCTCAGTCTTGCCCAGTCCGGCCTCTCTGTGCCTGCTCTGGTGCAGGTGGGCGTCCCTCCTTGCTCTGGTCAAACAGTGTGGCGCTGTCCACTGCCAGCTTCTCTGGCCCTATGCTCCACATTGTGCCAGGCTGTGTCCCTGGGCATATATTGCTAAATGTTTGCACTGGCATGCAGCAGCTGCTCTATTTGACGAGGATTTGGATGGAAAAAATATACTTGTATACTTGTGCTATCAATATAGGTTATTTGTATGTCCATAACCATACGACAGTGAAGTCCTTAAAGTGCCTATGCTCTGTCTTCAGTTGGTGGATAATGCTGTAAATATAAATGATAGTTTTACACCAATCAAGAACCTCTTTACAAGGAAAAGATTAAACATATTTTGAAAATTACAGGAGTTCTATTTTAAAGAGTTTCATATTAATGACATCAGACGAGGGAGAATTTTGTCCAAAAGTTAGGCACAAGAAGTACATTTTTTTCTGATACTTTCAACTAGGGTCCGACAAATATATTGGTTGGGCGATATTATTGGCTGATACGGGCACTTGGAGACATATCGACCTAAATGTGGCTGATATGGGCTGAAAGTCCACGTGCTTTACCTTGTTATAAAGCTTAAACTCTCACTTGTTTACAACACTGTGATTCCAACATCGCTCTGAGGCTGCACAGGGGCGCTGGCTTTAAATGCTCTTGTGTCTGATCCAAGATACTGACTATAAATAAAAGTGAACTTCAGAGCAGTTTAGGCCAGAAACAAAACTAATGCTTGTTTTTTATCATAGTGTGAGTCCGAAGAAGAGAGTTCTGTCCCATAGACAGAGGACACACACAACTGCTGTCAACATGCTGATTATGTTATTTGAATGGACGTTCGTTTGGAGTCAGGTTTATGACTCTATGAGGTGTATGATTGGTGATTGTTGCAAATGTGTTGGTTTTAAAGCTCCTTTTCGTTCTTTCTCATTGGTTAGTGCATATCTGCTGTAATCATAGACCGTATATATGAGTGGACATAGCTATCCCGTTAGCCGCCGCGTGCCAAACAGGAAGGAGACTCTTCTGGCTCCTTCTCTCCCTTTTTCCCATTGACTTATATTGAGATCTTATCGCTCCTCTCTCTGTACCTGTAGCTGTGAGCCTCATCATTTTGGTCTTAAAATGTTCGTATGATCCCGCGCTACACGATTCTGAAATTTTTTTTACGCTATTTTGTCTGTCAGAAAAAAATCCTGTTCATAACATAGAGCCTGGCTCCAAATTCACTCCCGTAGCCATTAGCATCGCAGGCCTCATTTGCGCGGCGCTAAACGCTATGGGTGAAGTCACACTCACTTAGTCCACTTCTTTTATACAGTCTGTGGCTGTAATCTAACATAAACAGCCTGTTTTCTTACACTGTCCTACTGTGTTTTGTATTTGTATTTCTTTGGCCTCCATTAGCTGTGCTTTCACACTATTCTTCCTAGCGTCACTGATGTATGGTGCCTGTTTTTGGGGTTGATGGGGTAAACCGGTGTAACAGGCCACAAAAATAGTATTCACATACTTCTACTCATTTAATTCCTTTCAAATTTATATTATTCGTTCGGCAAAATAACATTAAATGTTCACATTACTAGTTTTAGTACTTACTAGTACTAAGTCTTTTCCTATTAATTGGGACTTTTACTTAGCTACAGTGTCAAAATTAAAATATTTTGGTTTGTTTTTAAGTACATTCAGAAACTTACTCAACTCCAATAACAGCACTGAAGTGGTCTGACTTGTTCTCCAGGTATAGGCCAGTTTCTGCAGTATCTTGTAGATTGAAGGAAGCTGGGGAAGTGAGCTGCTGCATCCTTTCACCTGCACTGGAGTATACAGTGATGTCAGTGCCAGGCAGTGATGCTTTGCCCATGAGTTCAGCATCTGCTGTTGTAAACGTACTTCCCCTTAAGTATTGTGAGATTCACTAGAGGTGCTCTGTTCTTCTGCCATGTCTTTGCAGCTCTATCAAACACGGAGAAGTGGAAAGGAATTGTCAAATTGTCAAAAATGTGTGCAAGATTAGACCACATCTGCAAGTTTAGGCTGCTTAAAATGTTATTAAAGCCAAATAAAAGGGAGTGCAGGGCTCCAAGGGAGTGCAGGGCTCTAATTCCTTCATGTACAGGAAAAAAGTCTGCATCTTTCAAGTGAACCATGCAGGACTCCACTGCATGGCTGTAAAGTAAAGGCCCTCAAGATAAAAATATCATGGGCCCCTACCTCACCTGACCGAAACCTGATTGAGAACCCTATTACAATGAAGGAAAACAGTACCTCTCTGAACAGTGTTTGGGAGGCTGTGGTTGATTGCCAACAGGTCAAGAAACTGACAGACTCCATGAATGGAAGGCTTATGACCATTGCTAAAAAAAGGGTGCCTATTTTTGGTCACAGATTTTTCTTTTTCTTTTTTTTTTTGGATGTCAATTTTTAATTTTTTTTTAAAATTAATTTTAAATATTATATAATATTATAAAATATTCAGGTTTGACATTTATCAGCATTTTGGATCAACCAAGAGCACTGTAGTTATTCAATTATAATATTAATTCTCATAAATTCAACTTCCCTAATAATTATGCACACAGTGAAGAATTCTCCCGAGCGTGATGTCATCATGTCTTCATCATCAGTACAGAACTCTCAAAAATAGATCTCTCTTCTTCCTTAAAATTTGTCTTTTCTTTTATTGTTTCTAGTCTGATTCATCAGCCGGTTTCACTTAAAAAAACATCTGACCTCGCAGTATTAGGACTCGTTGGCTTGATGGTAGGCGGGTATTATTTTAAATTAACCAATCGCTGCTATTAGGTCGGGCACATATACCATATGCAGTCTGCTATCGCAAATCGGGTTGGTTCAGACTAAGAGCAGTTCAGAAGCCATTATGTTGATTGAAATAACAAGGCCAGTTACGTTGCCCAGAATGGTGCTACTGGGGCCCCAACGTGGAGCCAGGCCTGGGGTGGGTGCACATTGGTGAGCGCCTGGTGGCCGGGCCTTTCCCCATGGGGCCCAGCCGGGCCTAGCCCGAAGGAGCGACGTGGGCCCGCCATCCGTGAGAGGAGCCATAGAGAGATCTGTGCAGCAGTCGAAGGCGGGGCGCCTTGGTGACCGGATCTCCAGACATGGAGACTAACTCTGGGGACATGAAATGTCACCTCGCTGGGAGGAAGGAGCCTGAGCTTGAGCAGGAGGTCGAGCATTACCGGCTAGATATAGTCGGCCTCACCTCCACGCACAGTTTGGCCTCTGGAACCCAACTCCTTGAGAGGGGTTGGACTCTCCATTTCTCTGGTGTTGGCCGCGGGGAGCGGCGGCGAGCTGGTGTGGGCTCATAGCCCCACAGCTCAGCCGCTGCGTGTTGGAGTTCACCCCGGTGAACGAGAGGGTCGCGTCCCTGCGCCTTCAGGTCGGGGACAGGTCTCTCACTGTGGTGTCGGCCTACTGGCCGAACAGCAGTGCAGAGTACCCGGCCTTCTTGGAGTCTCTGGGAGGGGCACTGGACAGTGCACCAACCGGGGACTCCATTGTTCTACTGGGGGACTTCAACGCCCACGTGGGCAACGACAGTGACACTTGGAGAGGAGTGATTGGGAGGAACGGCCTCCCTGATCTGAACCCGAGCGGTGTTCTGTTATTGGACTTCTGTGCTAGTCACAGTCTGACCATAACGAACACCATGTTCGAGCACAAGGGGGTCCATCGGTGCACGTGGCACCAGGACTCCCTAGGCCGGAGGTGAGTTGGGTCCACTGGCGGAGGAGGAAGCCGGAAAGATCTGGCAGGCCCAAGCGTATTGTGAGGGTCTGCTGGGAACGTCTGGCGGAACCTTCTGTCAGTGCGGCCTTCAACTCACACCTCCGGGAGAGCTTCTGCCGGATCCCAGGGGAGGCTGGGGACATGGAGCCCGAGTGGGCTTCGTTCTCGGCCTCCATTGTCAATGCGGCCGCTCGTAGCTGTGGCCGTAAGGTCTGCGGAACCTGTCGCAGCGGCAATCCCCGAACCCGGTGGTGGACACTGGAAGTAAGGAATGCTGTCAGGCTGAAGAAGGAGTCCTACCAGACCTTGCTGGCTGGAGGACTTCTGAGTCAGCTGAAGGGTACTGGCGAGCCAAGCGTGCTGCAGCCCGTGCAGTTGCAGAGGCAAAAACTTGGGTTTGGGAGGAGTTCGAGAAGGCCATGGAGGAGGACTATCGGACGGCCCCAAGGAAATTCTGGCAAATCGTCCGGCGCCTCAGGAGGGGGAAGCAGTGCTTCACCAACACTGTTTACAGTGCGGGGGGAGAGCTGCTGGCCCCAACTGGGGATGTTGTCGGACAGTGCAAGGAATACTTTGGTGGAAGGAATACCATCACCCTGGCTAAAATCACAGAGGTGGTCGGAAAGCTCCTCGGTGGCAAGGCTCCGGGGGTGGATGAGATCCGTCCTGAGATCCTTAAGTCTCTGGGTGTTGTGGGTCTTGGCTGACACGCCTCTGCAACATTGCGTGGTGGTCGGGAACAGTACCTCTGGACTGGCAGACCGGGGTGGGGGTCCCTCTGTATAAGAAGGGGGACCGGAGGGTGTGTTCCAACTACAGGGGAATCACACTCTAAAGTCTATGCCAGGGTACTGGAGAGGAGAGTCCAGCCGATAGTCGAACCTCGGGTTCAAGAGGAGCAGTGTGGTTTTCGGCCTGGTCGTGGAACACTGGACCAGCTCTACACGCTCCATCGGGTGCTCAAGGGTTCATGGGAGTTTGCCCAACCAGTCCACATGTGCTTTGTGGACCTGGAGAAGGCATTCGACCGTGTCTCTCGTGGTGCCCTGTGGGGGTGCTCCGGGAGTATGGGGTCCGGGGCCCTTTGCTAAGGGCTGTCCGGTCCCTGTATGACCGGAGCAGGAGCTGTGTTCGCATTGCCGGCAGTAAGTCAGACCTGTTCCTGGTGCATGTTGGACTCCGCCAGGGCTGCCCTTTGTCACCGGTTCTGTTCATTGTATTTATGGACAGAATTTCTAGGTGCAGCCAGGGGCCGGAGGGGGTCCATTTCAGGGACCACAAGATCTCATCTCTGCTTTTTTGCGGTTGATGTTGTCCTGTTGGCTTCATCGAACCAGGACCCGCAGTGTGCCCTGTGGCGGTTTGCAGTCGAGTGTGAAGCGGCTGGGATGAGAATCGGCTGTTCCAAATCCGAGGCCATGATTCTCGACCGGAAACAGGTGGATTGCCCTCTCCGGGTGGGTGGGGAGTCTCTGCCAATGAAGTCAAAATTAGAGCATTGTCAAAACTTGTCATATGCACTGTAATGCTATACTGTGAACCATTCCTGGCAAAGCTACAAAATCTCTATAGAGACAAGATGGTGGCTGGCCATCCAAGAGAAACATTATACCTTTAAATAAAGCTGAACATAGCAAATGTGAGCTTTTATGATAACTAACTCAGAATGAACATATTTCCCAGAGTGTTTTTCATCACCCTCATGTCCATCTATTTGTATGCACCATCTGTTGGTTTATCTCCTCGGAAATGTCACACAGACAAGTTGCCTCAGTCACATGATTAGAGTAAAAATAAAACATGTTTACAGAGAGAACAAATCCACAAAGATGAATCAAAACTCACACTTTTGAGGGATTTTAGAACTCCTGGTTATTCTATTGTCTGGTTGAAAGAAAACATTATGCAAAATTGACTGCTGAGAGCTTTAAACAATGTTTGACTTGTTTCTCATTGACCCTCTGAAGTTTAATTTGGAATGAAACATGAATGTTTCAGTAATCTTCATTTTCCTGTATTTACTAGGAACCATCAACAGTGAAAATGTCTTAATTTGTTCTCCAATTTGATTTTCTTAACTGGTGATACATGTAGGATGAAGCAGGGTCATGTAGCTATCTTGGCATAGGTTAAAAAAAAGATGAAGATGCTGGCGAGTGTGATGTGCTGTGATCATAGGAGGGACAGGCAGCATACAGAGCTTTGCTGTGATAACACGGGTGGGAGTCAGCTTCCATTGGGCTCCCCAATGACCCAGAAATTAGCAAACTTATTTCTTTTATTGAGTTGTTTTAGATTAATATTGCTATTTCAAATGTGCACATCCATAAGTGTTATAGATTATAACTGGTGTAAAAACCCCATTCTTAGGCAGCTCAGAGGTCCTTGGAAGCACCATGGTAATGCTGTTACTGATACCATAACACTGTTACTTCTAGCATAACTGCTGTAGCTTCAGTTCATTACCTTCCTATCTAAATTATAGAGCTTAGCAGACAGAAAGATACAAGAAAGTACATTAAAACTCCACAAATCTATTCCTGTGTCGTCCTCCACTCTCTGACCGGAGTATTGTTTTGGATGAAGTATCCAGTACATCACTACAGTCCGATCTCCAATAATAACTATACAGCAGCCAAAACTATATGTTGTTTTTAAGTGTGATTTCTCATGAGAACTGCAGTCCATTATATTGACATACTTGAACTTTTATTGATTTAACAATGAGAAAATTCCAGTGTTGCAGCACAAAGTGAATAAGAGGTAAATAGAAATGTGCTCTTAAAAATCAAGGTAAGAAACTATTGATTACTTTTACACACCACACTGTGCAAGTGGTGCAGAAATACAAGGCCTCAACACTATCATTAAGTGACTCGGACTATGGCTGTACCGTCCGGCACAGCAACAGGAGAAACAGACAGTATGACAAGGAAGGAGAACCTTTCCTTCACACAGCCAGTGTGGATCAGTCACTGATTTTACTGAACTTATTTTATTGGTATTTGGCTGGTAAAAAATACATTCAGACTGAGATCATAGACCGTATAAAGAACTAATGGAGTGTGACATCGCACATAACGTTTGACTCCAGTCAAATGAAACCGAGGCAAAACCTGTCAAAAACAGTGAGCTCCACAGTGTTGCCCCCAGGAACCATCTCCAGTTCTTGAACTGGTCCTGACTAAATTATTTTTATATTATACCAAGTACATCACACTTCAGACTATAGTAAATAAATAAATAAATAAATAGTCTATCTTTTTAATTCAAATGATCCAAGTATCCATGCTTTGCTTTGTTGACAGTGCTGCAAACCCTGTCCTGAAATGGTTTGCACGTCACAGTTGTCCAGTGTCAGTGTCAAAAGAGCAAAGCAGTGAGCGAAGCAAAGGTTAAAAGCTATTTTTAAAGCTAAAACAAGTTTTGAGTTATTTTGAGAATATCGTGTGGTTATTGCAGTCCAAATGTTTTATTCATAGACTTGATGCTTCAGTGAGAATCTGCCATGCAAATAATGATGAAAATAAGGAGGAAACATAAATGGAAAAAGTGTGCCCCGACGTATGACTGGCAGAGTATTGAAAATTAAGTTCATTTTAAACACCTCTCTCCTGTTCTGGGCATATGGTGTCAATGAAATCACGGTACTTCTGTATTTAACATATCAGCGCAGAGGCTAACAAGTCAAACCTAACAGAGAAAAGAAACTAGTTCTTCACACTTGTGGCATTATAAATGCTGCTGCTGTCCACAGCCAAATAAACAAAAACTTGTCCTGGAGCTAAAGCTGCTTCTATAACCCGTATTATGTTATTTGGTATTTCCACCAACCTGCTCAGGGACTACAGGTGTAAATTAGCATCCATGCTATAACCTGGCAACAGCATCTTTCCTATGACTTCTGTCTTGGTTAATGTATTGTTGTGCACTGTTCCTGTGCAAATAAAAAGCACCAGACCATTTCCTGATCTGTCATAATGTTGGGCTGAGATCACTCTGTTTCACCTTGTGATGCCATTGGGGTTCACCCGCTATTCTGACACACCGCCACTCCAACACACCGCCACTCCAACACACCGCCACTCCGACACTCCACCACTCCGCCACTCCGACACACCGCCACTCCAACACACCGCCACTCCAACACACCGCCACTCCAACACACCGCCACTCCAACACACCGCCACTCCAACACACCGCCACTCCGACACTCCACCACTCCGCCACTCCGCCACTCCGACGCACCGCCACTCCGACACACCGCCACTCCAACACACCGCCACTCCGACACTCCACCACTCCGCCACTCCGCCACTCCGACACACCGCCACTCCAACACACCGCCACTCCGACACTCCACCACTCCGACACTCCGCCACTCCGACGCACCGCCGCTCCGACACACCGCCACTCCGACGCACCGCCACTCCGACACACCGCCACTCCGACGCACCGCCACTCCGACACACCGCCACTCCGACGCACCGCCACTCCGACGCACCGCCACTCCGACGCACCGCCACTCCGACGCACCGCCACTCCGACGCACCGCCACTCCGGACGACACCGCCACTCCGCCACTCCGACGCACCGCCACTCCGACACTCCGCCACTCCGACACACCGCCACTCCGACACACCGCCACTCGACCGCACCGCCACTCGACGCACCGCCACTCCGGCCGCCTCCGCCGCTCCGACGCACCGCCACTCCAGGATACGCACCGCCACTCCAGTACACGCAGCCACCGCCATCCGACACTCCGCCGCTCCGCACCGCCACTCCGACGCGCACCATCCTCCGACGCACCGCCACTCCGACACACCGCCACCCAACGCACGCCACTCCGACACACACCGCCACTCCGGGCCTCCGCCGCTCCGACGGACACCGCCACTCCGACGCGCCACTCCGACGCTCCGCCGCTCCAGACACACCGCCGCTCCGACACCGCCGCTCCACCGCCACTCCGACGCACCGCCACTCCAAGACGCACCGCCACTCCGACGCACCGCCACTCCGGCCATCGCGCCACTCCGACACTCCGCCACTCCGACACCGCCACTCCGCACGCACCGCCACTCCGACGCACCGCCACTCCGACGCACCGCCACTCCGACACACCGCCGCTCCGCACCGCCACTCCGCTCAACCGCCACTCCCGCACCGCCACTCCGACACTCCGCCGCTCCGCCACGCACACCGCCACTCCGACGCACCGCCACTCCCACCGCCACTCCGCCACTCCGGCCACCGCCACTCCACGCACCGCCACTCCGACCCTCCGCCACTCCGACACACCGCCACTCCACCGCACCGCCACTCCGCACGCCACTCCGACACTCCGCCACTCCGACACACCGCCACTCCGACCACCGCCACTCCATGCACCGCCACTCCGACGCACACTCCGGCTCCACCGCCGCTCCGACACACCGCCACTCCGACACACACCGCCACTCCCGCCGCCACTCCGACACTCCGCCGCTCCGACACACACCAGCCCCGCCACCGACACATCACTCCGAGCCGCCATCCGACGCACCGCCACTCCGAGCCACTCCACCGCCACTCGACACACCGCCACTCCGACGCACCGTCCGCCACTCCGACACTCACGCCATCCGACACACCGCCCTCCCACGCACACCGACCGCCACTCCCCGCCGCTCCACGCACCGCCACTCCGACACACCGCCATCACACGCCTCCCACACCGCACTCCGACGCACCGCTCACACGCAGCCACTCCCACACACCGCCACTCCACAGCTCCCCGCCACTCCGCACCGCCACTCACTCCCAGCACCGCCGCTCCGGGCCACTCCGACACACCGCCACTCCCACACACCGCCACTCCAACACACCGCCACTCCGACGCACCGCCACTCCGACACTCCGCCGCTCCGACACACCGCCACTCCGACACACCGCCACTCCCACACACCGCCACTCCGACGCACCGCCACTCCCACGCACCGCCACTCCGACACTCCGCCACTCCGCCACTCCGCCGCTCCAACCCACCGCCACTCCGACTCTCCCCCCCTCCCACTCACCGCCTCTCCGACACACCGCCACTCCGACACTCCGCCGCTCCCACGCACCGCCACTCCGACACTCCGCCGCTCCCACGCACCGCCACTCCGACACACCGCCGCTCCGACGCACCGCCACTCCGACGCACCGCCACTCCGACGCACCGCCACTCCGACGCACCGCCACTCCGACACACCGCCACTCCGACACTCCGCCGCTCCGACACACCGCCACTCCCACACACCGCCACTCCGACACACCGCCACTCCGACACACCGCCACTCCGACGCACCGCCACTCCCACGCACCGCCACTCCGACACTCCGCCGCTCCGACACTCCGCCGCTCCCACGCACCGCCACTCCGACACACCGCCACTCCGACACTCCGCCGCTCCCACGCACCGCCACTCCGACACTCCGCCACTCCGACACACCGCCACTCCCACACACCGCCGCTCCCACGCACCGCCACTCCGACACTCCGCCGCTCCGACACTCCGCCGCTCCCACGCACCGCCACTCCGACACTCCGCCACTCCGACACTCCGCCACTCCGGCACACCGCCGCTCCGCCACTCCGACAACCCTCCATTCAGACACTTTTTGACACCGCCATTCTGACACTTTCATGTTGCCATTTATGTTGCTATTTCGACAATTTACTCATGAGGTAGCAGAGAGGAGGCACGTTGACCGAGTTGAGAGGAGGTGCTTTGCGTGCGTTAAGAGGAGGTGCGTTAAGAGGAGGTGCTTTGAGAGGAGGTGCATTGCGCGCAGCGAGAGGAGGTGCGTTGAGCGCGGCATGGTTTTAGTCCTGATTTAGACCTGGTTTATAGTCCTGGTTAAGACCTGGTTTAGACTTGCTTTTAGTACTGATTTGGACCTGGTTTTAGACCTGGTTTTAGTCCTGATTTAGACCTGGTTTATAGTCCTGGTTAAGACCTGGTTTAGACTTGCTTTTAGTACTGATTTGGACCTGGTTTTAGACCTGGTTTTAGTCCTGGTTTGAAACAAAAAGCTAATGTGCTGCCACTCCGACCATGGGGGAAAAAATGTCGGAGTGCAGGACGTTTGATAACAAATGGACGCACCGTCACTCTGACAATTAGACGTCAGTGTCGGAGTGGCGGTGTGTGGGAAAGGCCTGTAATGCCATGTGGTAATACAGGAAGAATCATTTGGATAATTTCAGCCCTAGAATATCTGATATTTACTAAACAAAGGTAAACAGTAGCTGTTATCTTGAAAACTAATGCTGACATCACAAGGTGGAAATGAGCATTTTGAGCTTTGGAGATGACATACACTATTACTCAAATATGTTTGAATGAAATCAAACACAACTCCATGTCTGTCTTTGATGAAGTAACCACATTATAACAACCTAAAGCTCACACGATTCAAAGACAAGTACAGACAAAAGCATTAGGAGAAAGCAGACCTCAGACCTTGTGGCAACAGCTCGACAGTGTTATTGTGTGATGGAGTAGATCTACCATTAGAAGAGTGTGTGGCATCAGAGGCGAATCTAAAGTGCGTTATTAGCCTATTAAGGGTCCATTTCTCTGTCATTTCCATAAGAAGGACTAAGGTTTTCTCAGCGCACAGAGGGGAGCAGTGGGATGGGGCAAGATGGAGTGATATTGCTCTGTGCTTTAGTTCACGCTGGGGTTAGCCAGCCCCAAGGCACTGGACTGATGAGCTTTTGTCTCACAGGCACAGGAGGGCATACGTCAGGCTCCACTCACACACACAAGACTGACAATGGGACCACTGCATTACCAGGGCATCTTTATAAATAAAACCTTGAATGATTTAATATTAAAGAGGGGTAGGAGCTGCTAACACATAATGATTTTAGATCACTGTGTGACCTTTTATTGTTTTTAAAATGCTATATTCACCGAAACCCTGACCCTGTGTTCTCGCACCTGCCTGTTTTGCACTGATCATTACCTGCACTCTTATACTCTTATACTCTTATACTCTATATTATTATATTCCTGTAAATTTGTAAATTTTGTTATATTATATTATAGCTTTTTTTTCTACTTTATTTTATTCTATTTTATTTGTTGCCTGTCAGTGTTTGTCTACATCTGCTCCAAGTACCGCAGCAATTTCCTAATGTTGTGAACCTGTTCACTCATATGGCAATAAAAAACATTCTGATTCTGATTCTGAAACCAATCTATTAACATTGTTTATTTATAAGTTTCACTTGAGTTTTTGACGCTCCGAGTATCCCATCCATCCCATTGCTCACTCCCCATTCATGACACAATCAGTGTGCATCCCTCTAACCATCCCTCTTAAACATGCTTTCCCTGCCAACATCTTACACCCTATATACAGTCCCTGACAAAAGTTTTGTCTCTTATCCATTTTGTAGAAACAAAATCTTATAACCTGACTTTAAATTAATCGATTGGTTTTAGAAATGTCTCATATTAAAGCTAAAACCTCTCAAATTATGCTCAATATACTAAAATAAATTTGCTTCATGAAGAAACATTGATCATTTAATGAACACAGAAAGGTCAGATTTTGGAAAGACAAAAGTCTTGTCTCCTTGTCATATGATGCACCCAGTCCTAGATTCCAGCCTCACCTGTGATCAGTTACTGATCAGTCACTTAGTGGGTGTGTATAAAAAGAACCCCAGCACACCAGACCCTCACATCAACTGCAACTTGACCTCTGACAACCTGCCTAAGATCCACCCTGAGACCAAAGCGTTAATTATCAAGAGGCTGAAGACCAGATCCACTGCTGAGGTGGCCGACACCTTCAATGTGTCTCAGCATCAAGTACAAAGAATAAGAAAAAGATCTGAAAAGACTGGAGATGTTTTTGACAAGCCCAGGTCCAGCAGACCCCGCAAGACAACTGCTCAGGAGGACCGTTTGGTGATTTGAAAATCCAAGGCCCCTTTTCCACTGCAGCAGAGCTCCACCAGGCCTGGTCACCTCAAGTCCCTGTGTCAACAGAACAGTTTGTAGAATTCTGTCTGGAAATGGCCTCCATGGTCGAATCAGTGCACAGAAACCAGCACTAAACAAAAGGCAATTAAAAAACCGTGTGGCATTTGCCAAGGCCCACAGCCTGCTAAAAGGATGGACACTGGAAAAGTGGCAGAAGGTGGATTTCTCAGATGAATCCTCGGTTGAATTACATCACAGCCGCCGCAAATATTGCAGGAGACCTACTGGAGCCCACATGGATCCAAGATTCACCCAGAAAACAGTTAAGTTTGGTGGTGGAAAAATCATGGTCTGGGGTTCCATCCAGTATGGGGGTGTGTGAGACATTTGCAGGGTGGAAGGCAAAATCAATAGCCTAAAATATCAAGAAGTATTAGCACCTCTTACATTCCCAACCATAAAAATGGTCAGATTTTGCAGCAGGATGGGGCTCCATCACATACTTCTATCTCTACATCAAAGTTCCTCAAGGAGAAGAAGATCAAGGTGCTCCAGGACTGGCCCAGTCACCAGACATGAACATCACTGAGCATGTCTGGGGTAGAATGAAAGAGGAAGCATGGAAGGAACAACCAAAGAATCTGGATGAACTCTGGGAGGCATGTGAGACGCTTTCTTTGCTATTCCTGATGACTTCATCAACAAATGGTATGAATCATTGTCGATCCCTACCACAACCATCACTGAAACCAATGAGCTGATCTACACTTCAGCAGCAGTGATCCTAAAGGTGTTGGGCTATAAGAGCCATGGGAGCCGTGAGATACGATACCCACCATGGAAAAGGTTAGAGGCTAAAATCAAGGAAGTGCGGAGAGAAGTGAGCCAACTGTCAGAGACTCAGAAAGGTGCAATGAAAAAGCGAGTAACCAAGAGGTACAGCCAGATGCCCTACCTGAAGCACTTGAAACTGCCAAACAAAGGTTCCAAGCCTTGGCCAGCCGCCTATAAAGGTACACGAGAGAGAATGAAGCCAGACGAAAAAAACGCCTGTTCACAACACAACCTGCGAAAGTGTCCGCTCAATGGCAGGGTAATAACAGCAGAGCAGACCCACCAAGGCTGGAGACTGAGAGGTACTGGAAAGACATATGGGAAAGGGAAGCATCACATAACACCGATGCACAGTGGCTGGTGGCTCTGAGAGCAGACCACAGCAACCTCCCTGAACAGAATCCAGTTACCATCTCAGTGGCAGACATCCAGGAAAGAGTCTCAGGCATGAAAAGTTGGACAGCACCAGGCCCTGACATGATCCACGCATACTGGCTAAAGAAGCTCACTGCTCTCCACGAGCGCCTAGCAGCACAAATGAACCAGCTGCTCAGGGATGGGACTCACCCTGAATGGCTAACCCAAGGGTGTACGGTCCTGATCCTGAAGGATCCCGCAAAGGGTACAGTCCCATCCAAATATCAGCCAATAACCTGTCTCTCCATAACATGGAAGCTCATGTCAGGCATCATCGCGGCTAAGATAAGCAGCCACATGGATCAATACCTGAGCGCAGCACAGAAGGGCATCGGCAAAAACACCAGGAGAGCCAAACACCAACTCCTGGATTGATCACAAGAAAGCCTATGACTCAATGCCACACACATGGATCACTGAGTGCCTGGAGCTGTACAATATCAACAGGACTCTAATGGCGTTCATTGCAAACTCAATAGCAAGCCACTTGCACAAGTGACTATCAACTGTGGCATATACCAAGGAGACGCACTGTCCCCACTGCTGTTCTGCATAGGTCTGAACCCCCTCAGCCAAATAATCGACCGCACTGGCTATTGATACCGACTCAGAAACAGTCGGTATCAATGCAAAGAGTACGGCAGGTCCTAAGAAGCTCAATGGCATGAACAAGGCACAGGCAATAAAAAGCTACACCCTGCCAGTGATCAGATACCCAGCAGGAATCATAAGCTGGCCAAAGGAGGAGATACAGACCACAGATGTTAAGACACGAAAGCTCCTGACCTGCAGGAGGGTTCCATCCCAAGTCCAGCACCCTGAGACTGTACACGAGCCGGAAGGAAGGAGGCCGAGGACTAGTGAGTGTGGGAACCACTGTCCAGGATGAAACATCCAAGCTCCACAAGTACATCAGTGACAAGGCCCAGACTGATGACGCTCAGAGAATGTCTCAGACAGTGGGGCGCAGAGGAAGAGGTGCTGGAGGGACCATCATGGCAGGACAAACCCCTACATGGGGCAAACCACAGGAATATAACTGAAGTGGCTGATATCAAGAAATCCTACCAATCTCTGGAGAGGGCTGGTCTGAAGGACAGCACAGAGGCTCATCCTGGCTGCACAGGAGCCTTGAGCACCCAAGCAATAGAGGCCCAGATCTACCACACCAGACAAGACCCAAGGTGTAGATTGTGCAAAGAAGTGCCTGAGACAGTCCAGCACATAACTGCAGGGTGTAAGGTGCTGCAGGGAAAGCGACATGGAGCAACATAACCAAGTAGCGGGCATAGTGTACAGAAACATCTGTGCAGAGTACGGGCTGGAAACCCCAGGATCAAGGTGGGAAACGCCTCCAAAGGTTGTGGAGAATGAGCCAAGATCCTGTGGGACTTCCAGATACAGACTGACAGAATGGTGATGAACCAACCAGACATCGTGGTTCTGGATAAGCGAGAGAACCAAGCCGTGGTGGTGGACATTGCAATACCGAGCGATGGCAATGTCAGGAAAAAGGAACACGAGAAACTAGAGAAATACCAGGGGCTCAAAGAAGAGCTGGAGAGGCCTGGAAGGTGAAAGCATCGGTGGTGCCTGTGGTGATCGGAGCACTCGGGGCCGTGACCCCCAAACTGGATGAGTGGTTGCAGCAGATCCAGAAAACGCAGTAGTGGGAACAGCAAAGATACTGCACAGAACTCTCAAGCTCCCAGTCCTCTGGTAGAACCCGAGCTGATAAGGGTGAGAGACCAACCACCGTGGAAGGTGAGAAATCCGTTTTTTTTTTTTTATTTACTGCGCTTTTCTGGACTGAGATGTCTGTTGTCCTTCCTGGGATCTGCTGCAACCACTCATCCAGTTTGGGGGTCACGGCTCCGAGTGCTCCGATCACACAGGCACCAATGTCCATCACCACGGCCTTGTTCTGTCACTTATCCAGAACCACTATGTCTGGTTGGTTCTCCATCACCATTCTGTCAGTTTGTATTTGGAAGTCGCACAGGATCTTGGAGGCGTTTCCCACCTTGATCCTGGGGTTTCCAGCCCGTACTCTGCACACATGTTTCTGTACACTATGCCGCTACTTGGTTATGTCACTCCATGTACACTTTCCCTGCAGCATCTGACACCTGCAGTTATGTGCTGGACTGTCTCAGGCACCTTTTTGTGCTACGTACACATTGGGTCTTGTCTGGTGTGGTTGATCTGGGCCTCTGTTGCTTGGGTGCTCATCATGTATGTAGTTCATTATGGTATATATTGTTTATTGTAAAGAGAAACTGGTCCATTCAGCTCTGGCCCTGACACACTGAGCAGTTTGATTCATTTCATTTTATCACCAAACTGAGAACACACAAACAACAAATAACAACAAGCAAACAACAAATATCAACAACAGACAATAACAAACCAAACCAAGAGAAAACAGAATATACCCCTCACCTGAGGAGGCGCTACATCTCAAATAGTGCAGAAATGACAACAAAGTAAAAACCATATTTGCCCACTAGCCAGAGGAAAGTCCTTACCTGATCTGTTACCTGTCAACAAAAGTTAAGATCTATCAGATTTTCTATCAGCTTTGGATTTTGCATTTGGATTTTACAAATATATGGGGCATATGCCCTCCACACTGGGCTATCGGGCACAGCTGATGAGGCGTCAAACCAGGAGAAAGAGACTTCATGGACGTGACACCTGCAGGATATGAGCAGGTAACTAACAGAGTTATACCTACTTTGTTACCACTGTCTGAGAAATAAAGATGCAGAAAAAGGTAATGCATTACCGTACAGGACACCTGTACACCTGTCTTTATGACTACGTGCAACTGATTAGTCTCAAGTTCAATGTTTTGTGTGATCTGTCCCAGAAACTGTGGGATTATGTGAAATAACAGCCATCATTAACATTCTCCTCTGTGTACATCTTGCCTCAGCAAAGCCTCCATCTTGGAACCGGGACAGCACTGCTTTAAATGAATGAAAACCGGTGCAACTCTGCCCCACGGGGCTAAGAGCAGCCGTCGCCCAATTGTGGACACTGCTCCCCAGGCTCTCTCTCTTTCTATCTTTCTCAAGTCCAGGTGTAGTCCTGTTTCCGTCCTGGTTTAGACCTGGTTTAGTCTTGGTTTAGTCCTGTTTCAGTCCTGGTTTAGTCCTACTGGTTCAGTCCTGAGTTCAGTCTTGGGTTCGGTCCTGGGTTCAGTCCTGGTTTAGTCCTGGTTCAGTCCTGGTTTAGTCCTGGTTTAGTCCTGGTTTAGTCCTGGTTTAGTCCTCCGCGTTCAGTCCTTGTTCAATGTGGTGCAAAAGTACAGCATCTTCGCTTGCTGATACTGTGAAAATAATAATAATAATAATAATAATAATAATAATAATAATAATAATAATAATAATAATAATAATAATACATTTTATTTGTTAGGCGTCTTTCAAGGCTCAAGGTCGCCGTACATCAAGGAACATTAAAATGGTACAATACAAATAAAACAGTGTAAAAAGATTAAAAATACATTTAAAAACACATCCAGATGAAAAGACAGTGCAGTTATGGTCAGGGTGGTCAGAGTGGTCAGAGTGGTCAGGGGAGTGGTCAGGGTGGTCAGAGTGGTCAGAGTGGTCAGAGTGGTCAGAGTGGTCAGAGTGGTCAGAGTGGTCAGAGTGGTCAGAGTGGTCAGAGTGGTCAGGGTGGTCAGGGTGGTCAGAGTGGTCAGAGTGGTCAGAGTGAGAGTGGTCAGGCCTTTCTAAACAGATGAGTTTTGAGTTTAGATCTGAAGTGTGAGAGTGAGTGTGTGTGGAGGAGGTCATGGGGGAGGGAGGTCCAGAGCTGAGGAGCAGAGCGGCTGGAGGCTCTGCTCCCCATAGTGACGAGACGGGCAGGAGGGACAGGGAGGTGCAGGGAGGAGGAGGAGGAGGGAGCGAGCAGGAGGGACAGGGAGGTGCAGGGAGGAGGAGGAGGGAGTGAGCAGGAGGGACAGGGAGGTGCAGGGAGGAGGAGGAGGAGGGAGTGAGCAGGAGGGACAGTGAGGTGCAGGGAGGAGGAGGAGGGAGCGAGCAGGAGGGACAGTGAGGTGCAGGGAGGAGGAGAGGGAGCGGGCAGGAGGGACAGGGAGGTGCAGGGAGGAGGGAGGAGGAGGTGGAGGGAGCGAGCAGGAGGGACAGGGAGGTGCAGGGAGGAGGAGGAGGAGGGAGTGAGCAGGAGGGACAGGGAGGTGCAGGGAGGAGGAGGAGGAGGGAGTGAGCAGGAGGGAGTGAGCAGGAGGGACAGGGAGGTGCAGGGAGGAGGAGGAGGGAGCGAGCAGGAGGGACAGTGAGGTGCAGGGAGGAGGAGGGAGCGGGCAGGAGGGACAGGGAGGAGCAGGGAGGAGGAGGAGGAGGAGGAGGAGGAGCGAGCAGGAGGGACAGGGAGGAGGTGCAGGGAGGAGGAGGGAGCGGGCAGGAGGGACAGGGAGGTGCAGGGAGGAGGAGGAGGAGGAGCGGGCAGGTGGGACAGGGAGGTGCAGGGAGGAGGAGGAGGAGGAGGAGGAGGGAGCGAGCAGGAGGGACAGGGAGGTGCAGGGAGGAGGAGGAGGAGGGAGTGAGCAGGAGGGACAGTGAGGTGCAGGGAGGAGGAGGAGGAGGGAGCGAGCAGGAGGGACAGGGAGGTGCAGGGAGGAGGAGGAGGAGGGAGCGAGCAGGAGGGACAGGGAGGTGCAGGGAGGAGGAGGAGGAGGAGGGAGCGGGCAGGAGGGACAGGGAGGTGCAGGGAGGAGGAGGAGGAGGGAGCGGGCAGGTGGGACAGGGAGGTGCAGGGAGGGAGAGGAGGAGGGAGGAGGAGGGAGTGAGCAGGAGGGACAGGGAGGTGCAGGGAGGAGGAGGAGGAGGGAGCGGGCAGGAGGGACAGGGAGGTGCAGGGAGGAGGAGGGAGCGGGCAGGAGGGACAGGGAGGTGCAGGGAGGAGGAGGAGGGAGCGAGCAGGAGGGACAGGGAGGTGCAGGGAGGAGGAGGAGGAGGGAGTGAGCAGGAGGGACAGGGAGGTGCAGGGAGGAGGAGGAGGAGGAGGGAGCGAGCAGGAGGGACAGGGAGGTGCAGGGAGGAGGAGGAGGGAGCGAGCAGGAGGGACAGGGAGGTGCAGGGAGGAGGAGGAGGGAGCGAGCAGGAGGGACAGGGAGGTGCAGGGAGGAGGAGGAGGAGGGAGTGAGCAGGACGGACAGGGAGGTGCAGGGAGGAGGAGGAGCAGAGGGAGGGGCAGGTTGTGGATCGCTTTGTATGTGAGGAGTGTGATTTTGTAGTGTATGTGGTGTGTGATGGAGCCAGTGGAGCTGCTGCAGGACACGTGTGATGTGGTGATGGGAGGGTCTGTGTGTGTGTGTGTGTGTGTGTGTGTGGTGTGTGTGGGGTGTGTGTGTGTGTGTGTGTGTGTGTGTGTGTGTGTGTGTGTGTGTGTGTGTGTGTGTGTGTGTGTGTGTGTGTGTGTGTGTGTGTGTGTGTGTGTGTGTGTGTGTGTGTGATCGTGCGGGCGGCTGAGTTTTGGACCAGTTGGAGTTTATGGAGTGATTTTTGTGGGAGTCCGAACAGGAGAGAGTTGCAGTCGTCTATACGGGAAGTGACCAGGCTGTGGATGAGGATGGTGGTGGTGTGTGTGTGTGTGTGTGGTGTGTGTGTGTGTGTGTGTGTGTGTGTGTGTGTGTGTGTGTGTGTGTGGTGTGTGTGTGTGTGTGTGTGTGTGTGTGTGTGTGTGTGTGTGTGTGTGTGTGGTGTGTGTGTGTGTGTGTGTAGGTGTGGGTGTGTGTGTGTGATAGTGTGTGTGTGTGTGTGTGTGTGTGGGGTGTGTGTGTGTGGTGTGTGTGTGTGGTGTGTGTGTGATGTGTGGTGTGTGTGTGTGTGTGTGGTGTGTGTGTGTGGTGTGTGTGTGGTGTGTGTGTGGTGTGTGTGTGTGTGTGGATGGTGGTGTGTGTGCGTGGTGTGTGTGTGTGGTGTGTGTGTGGTGTGTGTGTGTGTGGGGTGTGTGGGGTGAGTGAGGGACGGAGGCGGTGGATGTTTCTGAGGTGGAAGTAGGTGGACCGGGTGATGTTATTGATCTGGGAGGTGGAGGAAAGTGCTGCTGTGGAGGACGACACCCAGACTCTTTACCTGAGGGGAGGGGGAGGAGCCGTCGATGGATATGGAAAAAGGATTTATTTTGCTTAGGGTGAATTTGGTGCCGATGAGGAGGAGTTCTGTTTTAAGTTTGAGGAAGTTTGAGGTGAAGCAGGTTTGTATTTCTGTGAGACAGTCTGTCAGGGAGGAGGGTGGAAGTCGGGTTTACTGCAGATGTAGAGCTGGTGTCATCCGCGTAACAGTGAAAGTGAATGTGGCGTTTTCTAAAGATGGAACCAAGGGGGAGAAGATAGAGTAAAAAGAGCAGAGGACCGAGGACAGAACCCTGAGGAACACCTGACGTGACAGGGAAAGGGTGTGAGGTGAATGACTTGAGCTGAATAAACTGGGAGCGTCTGAGAGGGAGGAGTGGAACCAGGAGAGGGGAGGAGCAGAGATGCCAATGGAGGAAAGTCTGTCGAGGAGGATCGAGTGTGAAATGGGGTCAAATGCTGCACTGAGGTCTAACAGGAGGAGGATGGAGTGTGAAATGGGGTCAAATGCTGCACTGAGGTCTAACAGGAGGAGGATGGAGAGTGACCCAGAGTCAGCAGAGAGGAGGAGGTCATTAGTGATTTTCAGAAGGGCAGTTTCAGCTGTGGAGGGGACGGAAGCCAGATTGAAACTGTTCATAGGTGTTATTGGAGGAGAGACGGGTGTGGAGTTGGGCAGCAACAATTTTCTCAAGGAGTTTGGAAATGAAGGGGAGGTTTGAAATGGGGCGGAAGTTATTGGAAACAGATGGAAAAGACTTCGGTCAGTGATACTTCAGGCGATGGAGCCCCTGTTCCCTGTAGCAGCAGTATTTATGAATGTGAAGAGGCTGAACAGATCTACTGTTCATATCTATGGTCATGGCCTATTTTTCCTGTTTTAATCGTCATTCTGGGGTTTCTTGTGCACATGAGCGCAGTGCTCTACGGAAGCTTTTTCAGATCAAAAAGATGTTTGATGCATTTAGCGTTCATGTCACAAGCCACACTGGAGTCTGTGATGGTCTGGAGGTTTCGGTTGCTTAGTCCGCACCAAATGAAACTAGTGCTTTCACTCCAAGCCAAATGAACCAAACAGAATTCACCTGGCACTGCCCAGAAGCTGCTATGATGCTGCAGGACACAGAGGAGAGACACTTTTGTCCTGAGACCTGTTACTTTCCTAAAATACCTGTAATTTACTTAAGTAAGATAGATATGTTCACACTATGGAACATTCCAGACAATTAGGTGGCAAACCCTCTCTCTGTAAAATCCCGTAGTGCATCTTTAAATTGACCCTCAGGGACAAATAAAGTGAGATTGATTTATTTGACATGTCTATCAGATGCCCACATTCCCGTTTTCATTTTCATTTCTTTTTTTAATCCTTATTATATTATTATTGGCTGTTTTTAGTCAAATACACTGTGCAGGTCTTTCACTAGTTTTTCTCCTGGGTCAAAATGTTAATTAGCAAAAAATGTTTTCACACCATTATGAAACGGAGTTGTATGGAACATGTTCTAATGGCCAAGTGTGTCGTATGTGTACTTGTCCTGAGAGTTCCCTCCCCCTCCTCTAATGAGACAAACATAAACAGAACCTCAGCGTGACCTTGTGTAACACCTCACTGTACCTGCACTCCTCACAGTGGGCTGTGTCCTCACAGCAGAGCTGTTATTCTAACTTTATAGGTCCTTAGCCTTGATATTTCTTGTGTAAAAATGTGTATTTAAACAAAAATGTTGCATAAAATGTGTATATATAATTGACCAACAGAAAGCTCTCGGACTATTCAGATTTAAGTGTATGTGAATGAAAACTACATGATTTGGAGGATACAACTGAAAGAGAAGCAATGTGCAACTGAGAATAAAACGAGTATGAAAACATGAGATGCATTTGAGCAGTACTGATACTAACATTTACAAGACAAACATGAGCCTTTCCTGAACAGCTTTAGAATGATCTTGAGCTGTATTAGAACAAGTATAATGACACATGGATCCATCCACAGAGCCCTATGGAACCTGCCTGGACTGGATTACACAGACATGAGGCCACATGGTCATATAAAAGAAAGTGCTGCCATTTACTGTGGAAAAACACATTCTTTGGTGTATTCAGTATTAAGTCAGTTCCTTAGTATTGAAATCAAGTGCAATTTTTGTATCGTGACAACACTAAAATGTGCAAGAGGTGGAGAAGGCTGCAGGAGAAGTGTGCAGGAGGTGGAGGGAAAGTGTGCAGGAGGTGGAGGGGAAGTGTGCAGGAGGTGGAGGGGAAGTGTGCAGGAGGTGGAGGGGAAGTGTGCAGGAGGTGGAGGGGAAGTGTGCAGGAGGTGGAGGGAAAGTGTGCAGGAGGTGGAGGGAAGTGTGCAGGAGGTGGAGAGGAAGTGTGCTGGAGGTGGAGGGTAAGTGTGCAGGAGGTGGAGGGTAAGTGTGCAGGAGGTGGAGGGGAAGTGTGCAGGAGGTGGAGGGGAAGTGTGCAGGAGGTGGAGGGGAAGTGTGCAGGAGGTGGAGGGGAAGTGTGCAGGAGGAGGAGGGGAAGTGTGCAGGAGGTGGAGGGGAAGTGTGCAGGAGGTGGAGGTGAAGTGTGCAGGAGGTGGAGGGGAAGTGTGCAGGAGGTGGAGGGGAAGTGTGCAGGAGGTGGAGGGGAAGTGTGCAGGAGGTGGAGGGGAAGTGTGCAGGAGGAGGAGGGGAAGTGTGCAGGAGGAGGAGGAAGTGTGCAGGAGGTGGAGGAAGTGTGCAGGAGGTGGAGGGAAAGTGTGCAGGAGGTGGATGGGAAGTGTGCAGGAGGTGGAGGGAAAGTGTGCAGGAGGTGGAGGGGAAGTGTGCAGGAGGTGGAGGGGAAGTGTGCAGGAGGTGGAGGGGAAGTGTGCAGGAGGTGGAGGGGAAGTGTGCAGGAGGTGGAGGGGAAGTGTGCAGGAGGAGGAGGGGAAGTGTGCAGGAGGTGGAGGGAAGTGTGCAGGAGGTGGAGGAAGTGTGCAGGAGGTGGAGGGAAAGTGTGCAGGAGGTGGAGGAAAGTGTGCAGGAGGTGGAGGGAAGTGTGCAGGAGGTGGAGGGAAAGTGTGCAGGAGGTGGAGGGAAGTGTGCAGGAGGTGGAGGAAGTGTGCAGGAGGTGGAGGGGAAGTGTGCAGGAGGTGGAGGGAAAGTGTGCAGGAGGTGGAGGGGAAGTGTGCAGGAGGTGGAGGGAAAGTGTGCAGGAGGTGGAGGGGAAGTGTGCAGGAGGTGGAGGGAAAGTGTGCAGGAGGTGGAGGGGAAGTGTGCAGGAGGTGGAGGGAAAGTGTGCAGGAGGTGGAGGGGAAGTGTGCAGGAGGTGGAGGGAAAGTGTGCAGGAGGTGGAGGGAAAGTGTGCAGGAGGTGGAGGGGAAGTGTGCAGGAGGTGGAGGGAAAGTGTGCAGGAGGAGGAGGGAAAGTGTGCAGGAGGTGGAGGGGAAGTGTGCAGGAGGTGGAGGGGAAGTGTGCAGGAGGAGGAGGGGAAGTGTGCAGGAGGTGGAGGGGAAGTGTGCAGGAGGTGGAGGGGAAGTGTGCAGGAGGTGGAGGGGAAGTGTGCAGGAGGTGGAGGGGAAGTGTGCAGGAGGTGGAGGGGAAGTGTGCAGGAGGTGGAGGGGAAGTGTGCAGGAGGTGGAGGGGAAGTGTGCAGGAGGTGGAGGGAACGTGTGCAGGAGGTGGAGGGGAAGTGTGCAGGAGGTGGAGGGGAAGTGTGCAGGAGGTGGAGGGGAAGTGTGCAGGAGGTGGAGGGGAAGTGTGCAGGAGGTGGAGGGGAAGTGTGCAGGAGGTGGAGGGGAAGTGTGCAGGAGGTGGAGGGGAAGTGTGCAGGAGGTGGAGGGGAAGTGTGCAGGTCGGCCGTCAGCAGACCAAAGTTTGATGTGCAATATGTTGCTGAAGTAAACATACACAGTAAACGATAATACCAAAAGCATAAAGCCGAATTATACCCACAGAAGTACTGTACTGAATGTACAATAATGTTAAAAATATACAAACTGATATAAAATAAAAGCTGAATGCACCACTTGCACAGTTATGTAGTTTTATATGAGTCACAGAAGTTAATAATTCAACACTGTACAGCTCAAATCTGATTGTAGTACAGAAAAACTGTCACAATGCTTAATAATGACCCTCAAAAAGTACAAAAGAGCCCTGTTATGTATTGGACAATAAGTCAGTATAGTATTTATGGTGACGGGCCTATGTACAGGGGGAGGAGGAGGGGAAGTGTGCAGAAGGAGGCTGTGTGCAGATGGTGGGGGAGATGGGAAGAAGTGGCCCAGAGTAGGTGAAGTGTGCAGGAGGAGAGAAGTATGCAGAGGGAGCACAGAGACTGTCCGCCCTGAGCTTTATGCCTCCTGCTCCATGCTGCACACAAACACATGTAGTGAGGGAGAGAGGAAGGTTTAAAGCCGTATCCTTGGGCAAGAAAGTGAGTTAAGTGTTACCAGGGTCCTTGGTTGAATCTCCTAGACAAACAGAGTTGCTATGACAACAGCTGCTTTTTTGCCTTTCCCCTAAAGCTCCACTTGTGCGACTCTGAACAGGGAACACACATG
>CM060674.1:410000-515000 GCA_030686955.1 Odontamblyopus rebecca
TTCATGACATCACAAGGTGGAGCAGAGCATTTTGAGCTTCAGAGATGTAGAGTCATAATGCAGGAAAACTCAAACATGTGTGAATGAAACAAAATAACATGTTTAAACATTCACAAGAGTAAATGTTGCAGAATATAGGACCTTTAAGACCCCAGACTGAACCATGGTCGTGTGCAATAATGACCTCTATACAACCCACATACAATATATAACCCTTTGTAAAACTATCTATATACATAAATGTGCTTTAGCCAGTGCACATAAACCTCCTCACACCAGTGGCTCCCCTCACTTCCAGCTCCATCTCAAAAATCAATATTTATAATTTTACAAGATCAAGACAAATCCGCCACTGTGCCGCTCTTATTAAAACAATAAAAACATCACAGAGGCAGGTATTTGCTGGAGCCCCGTTCGGATTATCTGTCTCTTCCTCCCCCCTCTGCAATAAGCCGCCGTAAAAGAGGTGATACAGGCCTCTTCTTAACACTGCTGCCACGGTTTAAGTAATAACATCAATAAAAAGCAGAGTGATGTGAGGAGGAGGGGCGGGAGAGGGGGGAGGGGGGGTTCTGCTGGTGGTGGTGGTTTGGGAGGGGGTGGTGGTGTGTGTGTGTGTGTGTGTGTGTGTGTGTGTGTGTGTGTGTGTGTGTGTGTGTGTGTGAAACCAGGGTGGAGTTTTGCAATGATAAAGCTAATAAAGGCTAGCAAGGTAATGTGCACTTCCTGATTATCAGACAGTAAAATGTTTTATAATTAGATGCAAATAGCAGCTATCTTCTGTTGACCTTAAGAGCTGCTTATATAATATCTGTACTGGAGCAGGATTCCATCCATCCATCTTCTCCCGTTAATCCGGCTGGGTCACAGGGGCAGTTTGCTGCCCAATCCTCACAGCCCCTGACCCCCTATGAACCCCTCTGCAGGTGGTGAACCCACAGGAGGGTGGACAACATGGTCCTTGATGTTAGTTCAGGTGCTGCATGTTTTGGGTTGATGGGGGAAACCGGAGCACCCGGAGGAAACCCATCCAGACACAGGGAGAACATGCAAACTCCACACAGAAAGGCCCGGGCGACCCGGGGATCGAACCCGCAACCTTCTTGCTGTGAGGCCTGAGTGTTGCCACTCAGACACCAGCAGGACACATTTTGCTCAGTCTGTCCCTTATAAACAGGCCGTGGTGATGAATGTAACATTTCCTTTGAATAAGGGAGTGGACAGATGAAGATCCTCCAAAGGATTTCAGGTGTGAATGAAGCGAAACACGACTCTGTCTTTGACCAGTGTTATAATGTGAGTCCTTCTGGTTCTTCGTGGTTACTTCTGCTTCAAAGGGTCAAATGCAATGGAAAATATGTAAAATCACTAAGGCCAGAATAAAATCTCCTGGAGGGGCAGAGGGCAGAGGGGGGAGGGGGGAGGGGGGAGGGCAGGATATACAAATATTAATAAAAATATAAGTAATTATGTCATGAAAACAGAAAAAATATGTGTAGAAATGTATTTTAAAGCTCAGATGTTCAGTGTACAATTACAATTGAAATGTTCAGAAATACTTAAATTGATCATAGATCAGTTACATTTACTTGACTAACAGAAGTTTTATATTGACTTTATGAAATGAGTTGAACATTTGTATTTTCTTGCACCTTCAGATATGATTTAGTTGATGTTAAGTCCCAAACATTAGCACTACTTAAGATTTAACTATTTAAGTCGTACCAAATACTTATTTACTCCTATTACATTTCTTGGACCACTTCTTCTACTTGAGTAATAATATTGTGAAGTAACATTACTCTTACTTGAGTAAAATGTTTTGCGCCTCTGCACCTGACACACATCCACCACTCTGTTAAAGGCCATGTGGATGAGCTGTGGTTCTGCAGCATGTTTCACTTCACATTCTCACATTTTCTACCATGTTTTTTGAAGAATTCTCGCCCTAAAACAGAAATGTGAACATGGCTGTGTATTTGTGTGTATTTCTCGATGCCACTGTCTCCTGTCAGCAGTGAGGCCTCAGACGTGCTGTTTCCTTCAGGACAGTGGGACATTTGCAGTCTCAGGCCCTGTGTGTCTGTACTCATCACTCTTGTATTCAATGACTGGATTGTCTCACATAATGAAATCTATTCTCTGCATTTAACTGCTGCCTGACTTTACTGTTTGATTATCTGGGACTAAGATATAGATCAAATAAGTTATATATTTTTATATGAATTCATGGGTTTCCTCCAGGCTCTGGTTTTCCCCATCAACTCAAACCCATGCCGTCCCTCCTCCTGTGGGCTCAGCACTCACACAGGGGTTCATAGCTCTGAGGATTGGGCCTCTCCACAAAAGTTTGTCACAATGGTCCGATTCTAAACATGTTGAACTCATCTCTACAAAGTTTCAGTCAGATCTGCATGTTTTTAGTTTTTTTCAGGGTGTTTTTGAGTTTGACTTGTATTTTTCAACCAGTTCAGATTTCCGCATTTTCTGTGACATATTCTTGATTATGTCGTCAGTGTATTTGCAGGGGATGTGTCCTTACAAGTTCAGGGCTTCTGGTTGTCAGAGGGATGTCAAAGGTGCAAAAGGATAGACCCAAATGTTCTGTTGTTGGGCGTATGGTTCACTACACGAGCCCCTGGACCACAGAGAAGTGTGTGGTTTTTATCTATCAAGACAGATCTGCACAGAGACGAAGGACAAAGTGGACCTGTAAGGGCAACTAAATGGATCATAATTAGATCTAGCCTAGTTCTATTTGTTTGTGGCAGTTTGGTGTCCTGACATGTTGTTAGCATATTAAAGGGATAGTTTTTTTTTTTGTTTTTTTACATGAATTTGTATAGCCTCCCCATCAGCAGTGTCGTACATCAACACTGACTGACCTCCCAACAGCGTCCAGTGAGAATCCAAATCCAAATCCTTGCCCAGTTTCAGTTCTGAGGAAAGTAGTCTGGCAAGTTGGTTGGGGTCACGAAAATAAAACGTTTTTCTTCTCTAAACGGTATGTGTCCAAAAGAGTGAAAACATGAACCACAAAACAGTCAGACCTCATAATCCACGGGTGTCCAAACTTTTTTCATCAAGGGCCACATATTAAAACAGAACAGTGTGAGGGCCGATTGTGGGCAATAGACAGGTGGTCAAAACAGTGAGAAATTCAAATCTATGCATTTATAACAGGTTTAAATGACCCAGCAGACCTCTGATCAGGCTTAGACCCTCAGAAGGACACACAAAATGTGCTTGATGAAGGTAAAGTTCAAAAACATGCAGTAAAAAGTACCACTTGCGGCAGTATGGGCCAATTCATCTGGAAGCCAGAGGGCTAAAACAATTGGTCTGAGGGCCAAATTTGGCCCCCGGGCCATAGTTATAGAGGTACAGTTATAGAGCTGCTGTTATAATAATAATAATAATAATAAATAATGCATCAGTTTTATATAGCGCTTTTCAGGACACTCAAAGACGCTTTACAGAGCATTATTCATTCACTCCAGACCCAGTGGTGGTAAACTACTATTGTAGCCACAGCTGCCCTGGGGCAGACTGACGGAAGCAAGGCTCCAATCTGCACCATCGGCCCCTCCAACCAACACCACCATTCACACATACACCACTTTCATTCTAGGCAATGTGGGTGATGTGCCTTGCCTAAGGACACAACAACAGTTTTTTTGCGACTGGCCCCACTGTGGCACCTGGAATTCCCAGTTTCTCCCATCCAAGTACTAACCAGGCCCTGCTGAGCTTCTGAGATCTGACGGGATCAGGCAGTTATAGAGCTGCTGTTACAGAGCTGCTGTTATAGAGCTGCTGTTATAGAGCTGCTGTTACAGAGCTTCTATTATAGAGCTTCTGTTATAGAGCTGCTGTTATAGAGCTTCTGTTATAGAGCTGCAGTTATAGAGCTTTTGTTATAGAGCTTTTGTTATAGAGCTGCTGTTATAGAGCTTCTGTTATAGAGCTGCTGTTATAGAGCTTCTGTTATAGAGCTTCTGTTATAGAGCTTCTGTTATAGAGCTGCTGTTATAGAGCTTCTGTTATAGAGCTGCTGTTATAGAGCTTCTGTTATAGAGCTGCTGTTATAGAGCTGCTGTTATAGAGCTGCTGTTATAGAGCTTCTGTTATAGAGCTGCTGTTATAGAGCTTCTGTTATAGAGCTTCTGTTATAGAGCTGCTGTTATAGAGCTGCTGTTATAGAGCTTCTGTTATAGAGCTGCTGTTATAGAGCTTCTGTTATAGAGCTGCTGTTATAGAGCTTCTGTTATAGAGCTGCTGTTATAGAGCTTCTGTTATAGAGCTTCTGTTATAGAGCTTCTGTTATAGAGCTGCTGTTATAGAGCTTCTGTTATAGAGCTGCTGTTATAGAGCTGCTGTTATAGAGCTGCTGTTATAGAGCTGCTGTTATAGAGCTGCTGTTATAGAGCTTCTGTTATAGAGCTGCTGTTATAGAGCTGCTGTTATAGAGCTTCTGTTATAGAGCTTCTGTTATAGAGCTGCTGTTATAGAGCTTCTGTTATAGAGCTGCTGTTATAGAGCTTCTGTTATAGAGCTTCTGTTATAGAGCTTCTGTTATAGAGCTGCTGTTATAGAGCTTCTGTTATAGAGCTGCTGTTATAGAGCTTCTGTTATAGAGCTTCTGTTATAGAGCTGCTGTTATAGAACTGCTGTTATAGAGCTTCTGTTATAGAGCTGCTGTTATAGAGCTGCTGTTATAGAGCTGCTGTTATAGAGCTGCAGTTATAGAGCTGCAGTTATAGAGCTGCAGTTATAGAGCTTCTGTTATAGAGCTTCTGTTATAGAGCTTCTGTTATAGAGCTGCTGTTATAGAGCTGCTGTTATAGAGCTGCTGTTACAGAGCTGCTGTTATAGAGCTGCTGTTATAGAGCTGCTGTTATAGAGCTGCTGTTATAGGACTTCTGTTATAGAGCTTCTGTTATAGAGCTGCTGTTATAGAGCTGCTGTTATAGAGCTGCTGTTATAGAGCTGCTGAATGCTTGGACGAGCACCTCTCAGATCCACTGACTCGTCTATCAGCTTTCTCGTTTGCTGTAAATAAATCTGTAGAACTTGAACCAAGAACCTTCTTGCTGTGAGGTGATAGTTCTATCCATTCATGAGATTTTCAGGCATTTCAAGTTTGCAAACACAAAGTCTTTAATATCAGTGGTTGAGCATTATTCAAGCATGTTTAATGTCTGTCTTCATGTATTGGTTTATTTGACAGGGACAGTGGACATGAGCCTCGCTGCAGATGCACCAGAATGAGCCAAAAGGTGATTTTTCATCTGTTGTCCCTGGACAGATGGTAAAATTGTCTACCTAAAAATAACAGCGAAAAAAATATTAAACAGTGAGTAAAACAAATATAGAAGAACAGTAAAATAGATAAAACAACTACTGTTGATAAAAGTGCACAGATAAAAAAGCACAATACAGACATTACAGTTATTACAATAATTAAACATTCGATTATGACAGAAGACACACAAGTGGTCACATGGTTTGGTCAGGGAGGTAGATTATTATTACTAATAGTAAGTATTAGTAGTATTAGTATTATTAATGCTAACATGGCTGATGTGATATGAATGAACCCGTTTTTTAGATGTTTTTAACAGATTGTATGTGGTGATTTCTCTGATGTTTTCTGGGACAGAGTTCCACTCCTGTGCAGCTCTGACTGAACACACTTCTCTGCACAGGGACAGTACAGTCTCCTCGGGCTGTGGTCATTATTTAACATATGGCAGTGATAAGTCTGGTGGTCAGTGACGATTGTCCTGCTGTTGTTGTTTTAGTCTTTTAGTCCGTTTGGTGATCTTATTGTATAGTGATGGGGAGATGAACATCACAGCCAGTATATATATATATATATATATATATATATATATATATATATATATATAAGCAACCCTCCTCTGCACATCCCTGGTTTGCTGATATATATATTAAATCGGTTGAAGCACAGGTTTTCATGTATGAAAATGGCACAGTGTAAGTGCGAGTCTGGAGGGAGAGGCCAGTTCTGTTTACAGAGCCACACAGCTGCACACGACCAGCACCTGAGCCTGCGCAAAGTACAAAGGGATTACCCACAAGCCCCGGTCCCACGGAGAGCCCCGATCCTGCGGAGAGTCCCGGTCCCGCGGAGAGTCCCGGTCCCGCGGAGAGTCCCGGCCCCGCAGAGAGTCCCGGCCCCGCAGAGAGTCCCGGTCCACAGCGTGGCCAATGCCAAAAGTTCAGTTTTTTCAACTTCTGTCGCAGGGGTGGGCAAACTTTTTGGCTCGAGGGCCATAAAGGTTCTAAAATTTGATGGAAGGGCCGGACCAGGAGCAGATGGATGGAGGGTTCTGGTCTGACTACATCAGCCCAGGAAATAAACCGAAAATAACTTGCAGGATCCAACGATTTACATGTGGCAGATTCAGACGTCTCAGTTCAACATGTGCACCATATTTAGGGCCAATGATTTTCCATTTCAGAAGTTTTGAATTCCGTTTCATTGTGACACATCTGATAATTCTGTTGACAGTGTTGGGAAGGTTACTGTAAACTGTATTCCCCACAGATTACAGATTACAGACCCCAAAATGTAGTTTGTAACGTAATCCATCAAATTAGTAATGTAATCTAAATACTTTGGATTACTTGAAATTGTCATGGTTTTTAAACCTAAATGAATGTAGCAACCACCTCCTGCAAATTCTTGTTTGGTTTTAGTCCTGGTGTTAGTTCTGGTTTAGAGGCACAGGAGGAAGTGTGGTCCACACAGCGACGCGACAAGACATGATCCACACACAGTGTCCACGCCGTACAAGAGGAGGTGCGGCGTGCGCGGCACTAGATAGATACTTGGCTGCAGTGCTTTATGGGAAGATTTTCAGACCATGAGTGAGGAAGACATATTCAACATATAGTTCTACCCCTGAGCCCATATGGATAGTTTGGTTTTATGTTTTGATGTATCTAGAGTGCGCCATCTATTGGAACATGCCAGAATTGCAGGGAAAATAAAACAAATAAGTTTTATTCCAGTTCATTCAAGTTTGGTGGGCGGTGCGGTGCCCTTTCTTCATGTCAGAGCAACTGCCCCTCAAAATTCCTGTGCACGTCCCTGTAGCGAACAGTAGACTAGGGGCACTGTGACTGGTCCAGTCCCACCTGCAGCCATCTGGACTCCCAAAAATATCACAGAGTGTTTTGAAGTCATACTACTGTCTTTCATCGAAAACAACTAAGAAAAGGTTCTTTTCTCAGATCCTCTGCTCAGCTCTGAGGCGATGCATGGAGATGAGCAAAGATATATTAACATCCTGTCACATTTGAATACTTGGGTGTTACTGCCTTCACCTGTGCAGATGCCAGCAGCACAGGCAAACAGCTCTCCATTTCATCAAATCATTTCATTATGGAACAAAGGACCTGCTTGATGGAATCAGAACAGTCCTTTTGTCGAGGAGTGCGAGATGGCATGTGTGTGGTACATCTTTATGTGGTACATATAATTGTGTTTACCACAAACATTTTTGATAAAACAGTCATAGCACTTTTTACACAACTATCCTTGACTGAGGACACAGCCAACTTCTGCTGTCTGAATGTGTATTCACAAGTACCAATACATGTACAGTCTGATAAAGGACAGACATGGGTGCGTACAGAGACTGATAACATAGAGCAAACAATTAAGCATTCAGTTCATGGGAAAGAAAATTTGCATATAAAATAGTGTATATAAAGTACGGCAATATGTTGTATTTGATGTCCCCCCCTTGAGATAATGTGTACCAAATTTGAGGCCAATGTTCCACTTTTTTAGCTAACGAGCTCTACATTTTCAGAAAACTCTGGTGGATTCCTATGTCACAAGGTCTTTGGTCACTACAGGTGAGTCACTAGTAGCATTGACTTGTGATACTAAGAGTCTCTTCGCCAGTTTCTGGCGCTCGGGCCTGATAATAATAATTTGAGGGAAAACAGTATATCTGTTATTTGTTGCTCTCGTCCTTCCCCATGTCAGGGGGCAGTGTTGCATAACGTAACGACAGCTTGAGTGCTCATCATTCACCATCGTATCGGGGTTACCCACTGATGTCCCACTGACTTCCATTCATTTTAGCAGTGATAAATATGGCCCAGGTCTTGAGCGTGGGTTACTGGGATACTGCTGTTCATGGGTGACCGAGAGGACAAAGATGTGTGGCCCACACACTCATCATGGCCTGTGCGGTCATCATAGTGATTGTATGCCCTGTGATCAGGCCTATATTCTGATATGAGAACACGGTTCCACTTTTTTTTGGCTGTCAAACTATACATTTTCAGAAAGCCTCTGGAGCATTCCAATGTCATGGCAGGAGTCCCTGGTCACTATGGGCCAGTCACTCCATGTCATTTCACTTCCCGGCCACTAGGAGCATCGCTTTGCAATACTAATAGGCCCTTCGCCAGCCTCTGGTGCATTGGCCTAAATATACACCCTTTTTACCACAATGCGAGTAAATGAGGGCCAATGTGGTTTATCACCACTTTATTATCCAAATTTTAGCCTAGCTTTTATAAACTCAAAAATTATTTAATTCAAAGAAGAAGAAGAAGAAGAAGAAGAAGAAGAAGAAGAAGAAGAAGAAGAAAGATTTTTAATATTCAAAATGTGTCCTTATTGTCTGTTTTCACGCCAGTTTATTGTTATTAATTATCCATGCTTTTATTTTGACAGCAAACACCCTGACAGCTTCCTCAATCAAAGAATCTTTCTCCAAGTTCAATAATGAAATAAGGTTACAACAAACTCAAAGGAATTCAAATTGACAATTTAAAAAAATGATTTTTACCTCATATATAGACTTATTACTCTTACCTCCAGTGCAGTACAGTTGGTGACTGGACTTTCAGCTTATTAATGGGATCTGAATCTTTATCTACAAACTAGTCACAACAAGAAATGATAGATAGATTTACATACAAACTACAGCACATGGACAAAGACAGATAAAAGACAGACAGTGGGCACAACGTACAGGACTCAGCAACAACTGTAACTTCCCTAGTCATAAAATACAGATTCTGAAATTCGCACAGTCTCAGATAAAGTGCTTGTTATAAAAGTGCACAGCTGCAGGAAGAAACGAATTTCTGAGGGGCATCACCATTCGCCCACTAAAGGAGCTTTTAAGTTCATTCAAAATGCTGTGAAGAGGAAGGTCCATAAGAGAGAGGACAGTTTGAAGTTTAGTGCTCATCCTTTTGTCCACAGCAGTGTCCACAGAGTCCAGGTTCAGCCCCACTACTGCACCAGGCTTCTTAATCAGCTTGTTTATGCGATTCTTGTCAGCAGTGGTGATGCTCCCGCCCCAGCACAACACACCATCAAACAACACACTGGCCACAATCCCCTGATAAAACACAGTTAAGAGCCTTTTGCTCTTAGCAAATCAAAGCTCATATTACTATGATTCAAACTGAAAGTGGAAATGTGTTTCCCCTTTGAAATGATACATAATCTAAGTAAAATCGTATAATATTTTAAAAGGAAACTGTGGATGCTTAATATGCATATTCTGTGTTTTTTTTTTTTCAGTTATCACTTCCATTGACTATGCTTCTGTGTTGAGTATAAAAATATGTAAAAATTAGAAAAACAAAACAAAAAAACTGCTCTTTTCAAAACTGAGATCCAGGTCCAATAGCTCAGATTAAGGAATCATTCAAAAGAGCCAACGTCACTACACAAAGCCCAGTGCAGGACCAGAATGTGAGCTCAGGGTGTGTTGGGTATGGAGTAAATTTCCCTGCGCATCAGCTCTGGGTCACAGCACGTCCACTCCTGTTGACTGTCCTAATCGGTCTGATGCACTGACTCATGAAATGCATTTGTCCAGCTCCCACAGCCCTCTGCACCTGTGGACAGAAATACCAGCAGAGCAGCATCCTGTGGTCAGGCAGCGGGCGTGAAGACAGGAGCAGAGACAGGAGCAGAGACAGGGGCAGAGACAGGGGCAGAGACAGGGGCAGAGACAGGGGCAGAGACAGGGGCAGAGACAGGAGCAGAGACAGGAGCAGAGACAGGGGCAGAGACAGGAGCAGAGACAGGGGCAGAGACAGGGGCAGAGACAGGAGCAGAGACAGGAGCAGAGACAGGAGCAGAGACAGGGGCAGAGACAGGGGCAGAGACAGGGGCAGAGACAGGGGCAGAGGCAGAGGCAGGGGCAGGAGCAGAGACGGGGCAGAGACAGGAGCAGAGACAGGAGCAGAGACAGGGGCAGAGACAGGAGCAGAGACAGGGGCAGAGACAGGGGCAGAGACAGCGGCAGAGACAGGAGCAGAGACAGGGGCAGAGACAGGAGCAGAGACAGGGGCAGAGACAGGGGCAGAGACAGAGACAGGGACAGACAGGGACAGGGACAGAGACAGAGACAGGAGCAGGAGCAGAGACAGGGGCAGAGGTAGGGGCAGGGGCAGAGACAGGGGCAGAGACAGGAGCAGAGGCAGGAGCAGAGACAGGGGCAGAGACAGGGGCAGAGACAGGGGCAGAGACAGGGGCAGAGACAGGAGCAGAGACAGGAGCAGAGACAGGAGCAGAGACAGGGGCAGAGACATGGAAGAGGTCAGTAGTTACATTTATTTGAGGAACTGTTAAAGAGGTTGTTGATGGTCGACAGCAGCTCAGTTGGTCGAGTTCACTGATCCAAAGGGTTCAGATCCTACTGTACACAGACATCATCATCAGTCGGTCCTACAGATGAGTGCTGTCTTTGTGTCCTTGGGCAAGATGCTTAAACCTAACTCACCCCATCTACCGTATATTCTGGACTATAGAGGCACTGGTATATAAGCCGCATCCACTCTATTTAAAAAAAAAATAAATAAATAAAAAAATATATACAAGCCGCAACCAGTCTATAAGCCACTGATATCCATGTTGAAAAATGAGATATTTGGCCACACCGGCTCATCAGAGCCTGATCCCGTCAGATCTCAGAAGCTCAGCAGGGCCTGGTTAGTACTTGGATGGGAGACACTGGGAATTCCAGGTGCCACAGTGGGGCCAGTCACAAAAAAACTGTTGTTGTGTCATTAGGCAAGACACATCACCCACATTGCCTAGTATGAAAGTGGTGTGTGTGTGAGTGTTGGTGGTGGTCGGAGGGGCCGATGGTGCAGATTGGAGCCTCGCTTCCGTCAGTCTGCCCCAGGGCAGCTGTAGCTACAATAGTAGCTTACACCACCGGGTCTGGAGTGAATGAATAATGCTCTGTAAAAAGCATCTTTGAGTGTCCTGAAAAGCGCTGTATAAAACTGATGCATTATTTTTATTATTATTATTATTATTATTATATTTACTGCATATACAGAACGGAACAAACAGATTTTGTGCTGTAAATGTACATTTATGTACCTGAACCGATTCTTTCCGAAAAATGACTTTTAACACTGCAGCAACTGTGCTGATTAAAACGAGGTCAAAAACAGAAAAGAACCGGTAATTGACCTTCATTTTTCCTGTGCAGTGAAACCACAAGTCACTTTAATCATCTTCGCTGAAACCATTCACGCCAAGCTTACGTGCAGCAGCAGGTAGAGGTCTGTGCGGGACACAATTTTCAGTCTCGCTCCCGCATTCTTCAGTACTGTTCAGTACTTTTTCAGTGCAGGGCTCTACAGCGGTTTCCTTCCTGGAGCAAGATCGATGCCTTCAGCTTAAAACTTGCAACATACAAACTCCTTCGTGTTCTTTTCATGATGAAGGGGCGATGAACTGAAAATAATTACCAGTTAGTAATTTGTCGTGCTGTTATATCTGCTAAATTAAATGTAGCGTATTATTCTTTGCATTAATTTTCCATCTGTCTTGTTTTTTAAATTCCGGTTAGAGCGCCACTAGCGGTGGAAGAAAAATCCACAGAATACTTTTCTACTTTGTAAAAGCCTGGTTTAAATCCTGGGAAAAAAAGTAGCGGCTTATAGTCCAGAAAATACAGTATGTACATCGGTGTATGAATGTGTGTGTGAATAGGTGAGTGGTTCCTACTGTTAACTAACATTATCAGTTTCTTTCATCAACATGTCTCACAGAAGCGGTGCTCTATGCTCTTCACATTTGATCTCAGCCAGCATCTCCCCATGCTGCTCTTTTAAAGTCCGATTTTTATCTCCTTGTGTGGAAGCAGCAGAAGAGTCAGACTTGAATAGCCAATACTAACGTCTTCTCCCGCTTAATCCGGCTGGGTCGCGGGGGCAGCTTGCTGCCCAATACTCATAGCACCTGACCCCCTATGAACCCCTCTGCAGGTGGTGAACCCACAGGAGGGTGGACAACATGGTCCTTGATGTTAGTTCAGGTGCTGCATGTTTTGGGTTGATGGGGGAAACCGGAGCACCCGGAGGAAACCCATCCAGACACGGGGAGGAACATGCAAACTCCACACAGAAAGGCCCGGGCGACCCGGGGATCGAACCCGCAACCTTCTTGCTGTGAGGCCTGAGTGTTGCCACTCAGCCACCGTGCCGTATTCAACTTCACCGGGTCCTGGACTGATGGTAAATAAACTTCTGCTGCCTCAGACATCCAGAGCCTCCTGCCTCTCTATACAACTCTAGGACTCATTAGAACAACACTTATTTTCCCTAAGAAGTCCTTTTAGTGAAAGGTTTGGTTCCTCTTCTCACTATGAGTAAATCTACAAGTGACAAAAGTTTTATGTGACAATGTGACATGATTTGAACATTTGTGTTTCTTGCAGCGCGGTTTTATTTATATTATTTAGTTTATCTAATTTTTATGTCTATCTTTTCAAAATGACAGATTTGGTGTATATTTCATTCATGCTTTGTTCTTCCAGTTACATTTAATGTTAATTATAAATCAGATATTACAAGTCATACAGTAATACAGTAATACTTTTCATGTTTTTTTTTTCTTTGTTAATTTTTACTTGAGTAGTTTCTTGGACCACTACTTTGTGCTTCTACTTGAGTAATATTTGAAGTAACATTACTCTCACTTGGGCACAGTCTGGGCTACTCAACCCACCACTGACAGTGGGAACAAAGGAGGTGTGTACATGTTAGCCACTAGTCTGACTGACATGTCGAGTCTTGTCAAACACTTTTGCTCCTAAAGATGTCTTTGTCTCAATCATTCCCACAGTACACGGGTCAGCAGCACAGGGCAGGCTAACAGCCTGTCATTAGAAGAGCCTGTCAGTCAAAGCTACAACACTACTGCTAAACTTAGCCCTTCTGCATCCTGCTTCAGTCATGCCTAAGAACTTCAAACCAGTTACTTCTCCTCCATAACCTGTTGTGGTTGACGTGTAGAACGATCCCATATTCATGTCTATTTTGAAAAAATGTAACACGCTAATCACCGTGTTCCAAACAGGAAGTAAGCAAAGGTGAGCTTCTGGCTCCATCGACTCAAATTCACTTTCTCTTTTTCTCTTGTAAACATCATTTTAGTCTTTGGTCTCACTCTATGTGAGCTTAAGGGTTTTATTTCTCTATTTTGTCCATGAAACAATATATAATATAATATAATATCCATACTATTGCTATATAATAATAATAACAATGAAAAAAAAAACGCATTTCTCACCTTCCACGGTGGTTGGTCTCTCACCCTCATCAGCTCGGGTTCTACCAGAGGCCTGGGAGCTTGAGAGTTCTGCGCAGTATCTTTGCTGTTCCAGTACTGCACTTTTCTGGACTGAGATGTCTGTTGTCCTTCCTGGGATCTGCTGCAACCACTCATCCAGTTTGGGGGTCACGGCCCCGAGTGCTCCGATCACCACAGGCACCACCGATGAGCTTGGACTGTGGGTATCGTAGTCACCATTTCTCCCACATCCTGTTCATGTAACCCCTCTGACTAGGGTTACTGGAGTAGTAGCTCCAACAGAGCCTGGTTCTCACATCTCGCCCATTTCCGTCTTGTTCCAGTAGCCCATTTCTCATCAAGGTGTCCTGGTTCCTCGACACCTGACGCAGACCTTGTTTGGCCGGGCGACGTCTGAGCCGGCATCTCGTAAGTTTTATCACCTCTCATCATTGTATGAGGTGGGCAGTAGCGTAAAGGACCCACACTGGTTTTGCTCCTAATGCCCTTGGGGGGAAGGGATTCCAACCCGTGTCCCCCATGGGAAAGTCCAGTGACTAACCCATTGAGCTAACCAGCAGCTACAAAGATGGATGAATTTTGTAATAGTTACATGATACATGAAAACCACACTGCTCCTCTTGAATCTGAGGTTCGACTATCGGCCGAACTCTCCTCTCCAGTCCCCTGGCATAGACTTTACCGGGGAGGCTGAGGAGTGTGATTCCTCTGTAGTTGGAACACACCCTCCGGTCCCCCTTTTTATACAGAGGGACCACCACCCCGGTCTGCCAGTCCAGAGGTACTGTTCCCGACCGCCACGCGATGTTGTAGAGACGTGTCAGCCAAGACCCACAACACCCAGAGACTTAAGGTACTCAGGACGGATCTCATCCACCCCTGGAGCCTTGCCACCGAGGAGCTTTCCGACCACCTCAGTGACTTCGGCCAGGGTGATGGATGAGTCTGCCTCTAGGTCCCCAGCCTCGGCCTCCTCTTCGGAGGACGTGACGGTGGGATTGAGGAGATTCCCAAAGTATTCCTTCCACCACCCGACAGTTCAGTTACCAAGCTCCTGTGTTATGGAGGCCGTTCCTCCCAATCACTCCTCTCCAAGTGTCACTGTCGTTGCCCATGTGGGCGTTGAAGTCCCCCAGTAGAACAACGGAGTCCCTGGTCGGTGCACTGTCCAGTACCCCTCCCAGAGACTCCAAGAAGGCCGGGTACTCTGCACTGCTGTTCGGCCCGTAGGCCGACACCACAGTGAGAGACCTGTCCCCGACCCAAAGGAGCAGGGACACGACCCTCTCGTTCACCGGGGTAAACTCCAACACGCAGCGGCTGAGCTGTGGGGCGATGAGCCCACACCAGCTCGCCGCCGCTCCCCGCGGCCAACGCCAGAGAAATGGAGAGTCCAACCCCTCTCAAGGAGTTGGGTTCCAGAGCCCAAGCTGTGCGTGGAGGTGAGGCCGACTATATCTAGCCGGTAACGCTCGACCTCCCGCACAAGCTCAGGCTCCTTCCCCAGTGAGGTGACATTCCATGTCCCCAGAGCTAGTCTCCATGTCCGGAGATCCGGTCGCCGAGGCCCCCGCCTTCGACTGCCGCCCAGATCTCTCTGTACCCGGCCCCTATGGCTCCTCTTGCGGGTGGTGGGTCCAACAGAGGGCCGCCCCATGTCACTCCTTCGGGCTGGGTCCGGCCAGGCCCCGTGGGGATAGGTCCGGCTCCGAGCGCTCGCCGGCGTGCACCCACCCCAGGCCTGGCTCCAGGGTGGGGCCCTGGTGTCGCCATTCCAGGCGACGTAACTGGCCTCTGAACCGCTCTTCGTCTGACCCGTCCCCCCGGACCTGTTTGCCTTGGGTGACCCTACCAGGGGCATAAAGCCCCCGACAACATAGCTCCTGGGATCATTCGGGCACTCAAACCCCTCCACCATGTTAAGGTGGCAGTTCGAGGAGGGGTAAGAATATTCTAACTAAAAGCTCACAAAAATTGTATTTGGGTCGCTGGTGATCCAATCTGTCACCCTTTGACCAAACACATAAGTATTACATTATTGGTAAGGAGTTATTACATTATTGGTGTTTTGTTTATGCAGGTCTTCATCCACAAATCCAGTAAATGTTCTCCTCCAATGTACCTTAACCATAGCACCCATGTCTATACTAAATGTCTCTATCATGCATGCTCCTGTCATTTTCTGATCTTCCAAAGCAGAGGATAAAGCCGTGTTTTGCCGTTAGCCGTGGGTCTCTCTGACAGCTGCTACCTTCCTAACGGTGGCCTGTTATTTAAGCGTACCAGGGAGACAGCTCATCAGGAGGAGTGACAGGAGCAGGTGATGCTGACCAGCTGAGAGAGGGAGCTGCCTGCTCTGTCATAGCATCCAGTGACGGCTGGAGTATTTGTAAAAAGTGTGAGAGCGCCTAATGCGAGTGGTAAGCTGCGAGCAGGATGACAAATGAGCAGAGGAGGAGTGGAGGGGAATGAGACACCAAGAGCAGAGCTGGCACAGAATCAAGACACGGCTATACATCTGCAGACAGTACAAGACTTGGCTGTCTGAAACGCCCGGGACCTGTCTCACAATTCTACCCTGGAATGGGTTGAGATGAGGGGCATATCAGGCTAAATGCACTGAGGCAGGGTTTGTGCTTTGGGAAATGAAGACATGCCAACAGATACCTGTCCTTAGAGCCATTAGTGAATCTGCAACAGCAGAAGAATGTAGGATACTAGGCAGAACTAACAGACTGCTCCAATCTACTGCACAACTGCAGAGTTTTGGAAAGAACAAAAAGTCTTCATGGATTCACAAAACTGTAAATGTGCTTTTAACAACTCAAGACAGGAGATATGAACAGTAGTGAAAAAGAGTTTGAATTACAACAACTAACTCATCAGGTAAATATTGACAGTAGTTTTACATCGGTTAAGTGGCAGTTTGAGGAAAAAAAAGTTGAGAATACAAATACAAAAAGACAAAATAGTTCTAAATAGTTCTAAATAGTTTGTCTAACTATATCATCATCACATAATATTCCATTTAAAATTAAGACTCAGTTTGTGCACAAGGGGTGCTGACCCACATTGAATACAATAAATGTACTGAATTAAACATCAGCTGGACCAGGACTAAACCAGGACTCAAAAAAAGAACTAATCAAGTCTACACCAGGACTCAAACAGGGCTTAAATCAGAACCAAACTAGGGTGTGACTGTACCCTAAACTAAAGAGATGTGAGGAGTGGTTTGTTGAAATATTTCTGATGTCATGTCTATGCCATGTAGACAAGCAGGTGGTGGACCCTCACCATTAAATGATCTGTGCATATATATACGGCGCTTGTGTCTTTTGTTACTTGCTACAGTGATGTAAAGCTATTCATAGGAGGGGCCGACAACTTCACAGCTCTTTGTCAGCTCTCAGTGGGGACCAACATTAATGCATTTCTTTTATAAGTTAAGTTAATGTTGCAATTTCAAAAATGCAAATTATAAAGTAATGGTGCAGGGGTGGACACAAGCACAATAGTTTCTTTTTTTTTTTTTATAGGTTATTATGCAAAACTGACTCTTGTGAACTTTAGTTCCCATGGTGGAATGTTGTTACTTCCTCCCCAAACATACCTGGAGTTGTGTTTTGTTTCATTCACATGTTTGAGTCCAGCAATATTAGTCTGTCTAAATCTCCAAAGCTCAAAATGTTCTGTTCCACCTTATGATGTCATGTAATGGGAGTTTTCATGTTAAAAGCTCCTTTTACCTTTTGTTCAGTTGAGTTTGAGCAATTCCAGGCCCCATCAACTCAAAACATGCAGCACCCTATGAACTACCATCAAGGACCATGACGTCCACCCTCCTGTGGGTTCACCACCTGCAGAGGGGTTCATAGGGGGGTCAGGAGCTATGAGGATTGAGCAGCAAACTGCCCCCCGCGACCCAGCTGGATTAAGCGGGAGAAGATGGATGGATGGACCTTCACTAAAAATCATTCATCACTTTTTACTGTACTGATTATTGCCCTTAATCTCCAGCACAAGCCAATATGTTGTTTTGGTCAATATTCGGCCTAAAAAATAAAGTTTTATTTGAACACTTAAAGGCAAATAGGTAACTGCTCAAAACATGCCTGCACAGCTCTCCTGAAGGTCTGTGATCAAGTGGCAGTTTTCAAGTTAAGTCTTTTACCTCTAATTCAGTAGAGATTGGTAACTCCGTGGCTGATATCCTCGAAATTATTCTAGTAGGTGTATGGAGTTTAAAAACATAGTTGAGCACTTCCTGTGTTATCAAATGACATTACAACAACAGAGCAAGCAACAGAGTGTTTTCAATTTGAGATAAGAGTCTAAATATGCAGAGTTTGAGTGTTAAATGAAACAAAACCCAACTCCAGGTCTCCAGGTGAAACTACATAACATACAGTCCCTGAAAAAAGTTTTGTCTCTTATCCATTTTGTAGAAACAAAATCTTATAACCTGACTTTAAATTAATCGATTGGTTTTAGAAATGTCTCATATTAAAGCTAAAACCCTCCCAAATTCTGCTCAATATACTCAAATAAATTTGCTTCACTGAAGAAACATTGATCATTTAATGAACACAAAGGTCAGATTTTGGCAAGACAAAAGTCTTGTCTCCTTGTCATATGATGCACCCAGTCCTAGATTCCAGCCTCACCTGTGATCAGTTACTGATCAGTCACTTAGTGGGTGAGTATAAAAAGAACCCCAGCACACCAGACCTTCACATCAACTGCAACTTGACCTCTGACAACCTGCCTAAGATCCACCCTGAGACCAAAGCGTTAATTATCAAGAGGCTGAAGACCAGATCCACTGCTGAGGTGGCCGACACCTTCAGTGTGTCTCAGCGTCAAGTACAAAGAATAAGAAAAAGATCTGAAAAGACTGGAGATGTTTTTGACAAGCGCAGGTCCAGCAGACCCCACAAGACAACTGCTCAGGAGGACCGTTTGTTGATTCGAAAATCCAAGGCCCCTTTTCCACTGCAGCAGAGCTCCACCAGGCCTGGTCACCTCAAGTCCCTGTGTCAACCAGAACAGTTTGTAGAATTCTGTCTGGAAATGGCCTCCATGGTCGAATCAGTGCACAGAAACCAGCACTAAACAAAAGGCAATTAAAAAACCGTGTGGCATTTGCCAAGGCCCACAGCCTGCTAAAAGGATGGACACTGGAAAAGTGGCAGAAGGTGGATTTCTCAGATGAATCCTCGGTTGAATTACATCACAGCCGCCGCAAATATTGCAGGAGACCTACTGGAGCCCACATGGATCCAAGATTCACCCAGAAAACAGTTCAGTTTGGTGGCGGAAAAATCATGGTCTGGGGTTACATCCAGTATGGGGGTGTGTGAGACATTTGCAGGGTGAAGGCAAAATCAATAGCCTAAAATATCAGGAAGTATTAGCACCTCTTACATTCCCAACCATAAAAGGGGTCACATTTTGCAGCAGGATGGTGCTCCATCACATACTTCTATCTCTACATCAAAGTTCCTCAAGGTGAAGAAGATCAAGGTGCTCCAGGACTGGCCCAGTCACCAGACATGAACATCACTGAGCAGGTCTGGGGTAGAATGAAAGAGGAAGCATGGAAGGAACAACCAAAGAATCTGGATGAACTCTGGAGGCTGTGAGACGCTTTCTTTGCTATTCCTGATGACTTCGGCCTTGTCCACACGTAGCCGGGTATCTGATAAACCAAAGATGTTTTGCTGCGTTTTGACCTGTCATCCACACGAACACGCATGAAAAATGAGTATTCAGGGAAAACTCCGGCCAAAGTGAAGATTTTTGAAAACTCTGTTTATGCCTGTTTGTGTGGACAGAGATAACTGGGGTTTTATGTTTCAAAACGTCACTGTCTGCGCCAAAAAATATGAATCTGCCCTGACGTCAAACGTGCGACATTTGTTTAGGCCACTGCAAAAGCCAAAGCCAAAGCCAGAGCAGAATATGGACCGGAGTCGTTTCTTGAGAGCTGTGGGAGCATTAATTTAGTTTATACTCCAAAACTGTGTTTAGGAGCAATTCTGACTCCGAGTCTGTCCAGACAAAGGAGCTCGGCGCCATGTTTTCTGTTGTTTAAGTTTAGGTGGAAGTGACGGTGAAGTGAGGGCTCAATGGAAATAACGCCATCTACAGGTTTGAATGTGGTTGAAAACGCAGATGTTCGGTTATATGTGGAAGGTATTTTTTCAAAGACGAGGTGGTGTGGATAAAACCATTTTTATAAACGGAGGGAGGGGGGATGTTCAGTTTTAAAAATACCCGGTTACGTGTGTACATGGCCTTCATCAACAAACTGTATGAATCATTGTTGAACCACATGGATGCAGTCCTTCAAGCTCATGGAAGTCATACAAGATATTAAATATGGAGCTCACAGCACCACTACTTAATTCACTGACGTTATGCAACACATTTTTGTCTTTGAAGTAAATTATTTGTTCAATTTTCTGTAGGCGACAAAACTTTTGTCTTTCCAAAATCTGACCTTTGTGTTCATTAAATGATCAATGTTTCTTCAGTGAAGCAAATTTATTTTAGTATATTGAGCATAATTTGGGAGGGTTTTAGCTTTAATATGAGACATTTCTAAAACCAATTGATTAATTTAAAGTCAGGTTATAAACTTTTAATAATAATAATAATAATGCATCAGTTTTATACAGCGCTTTTCTGGACACTCAAAGACGCTTTACAGAGCATTATTCATTCACTCCAGACCCGGTGGTGGTAAACTACTATTGTAGCCACAGCTGCCCTGGGGCAGACTGACGGAAGCGAGGCTGCTAATCTGCACCATCGGCCCCTCCGACCACCACCAACACTCACACACACCACTTTCATACTAGGCAATGTGCCTTGCCTAAGGACACTACGACAGTTTTTTGCGACTGGCCCCACTGTGGCACCTGGAATTCCTTGTGGTCTCCCATCCAAGTACTAACCAGGCCCGGCCCTGCTGAGCTTCTGAGATCTGACGGGTTCAGGCTTTGACGAGCCGGTATGGCCACACACTTTTGTTTCTACAAAATGGATAAGAGACAAAACTTTTGTCAGGGGCTGTAGATCAGAAAATAGCGTAATATGGGCCCTTTAAATCTATACATAATCTGGCCCCCACCTATCTCTGTGATCTCCTGTATATCACTGCCCTTTCACGCTTCCTCCACTTTTCCTACTCCCTTCTCCTCTCTCCAGCTCTCTGTCCTCCCCTCCCTTCCTCTCTCCTTCTCCAGCTGTCTGTTTCCTCTTCTCCTCTCTCCAGCTCTCTGTCCTCCCCTCTCTTCCTCTCTCCTTCTCCAGCTGTCTGTTTCCTCTTCTCCTTTCTCCAGCTCTCTGCCCCCTAGTGAGTGTGGGAACCACTGTCCAGGATGAAACATCCAAGCTCCACAAGTACATCAGTGACAAGGCCCAGACTGATGACGCTCAGAGAATGTCTCAGACAGTGGCGCAGAGGAAGAGGTGCTGGAGGGACCATCATGGCAGGACAAACCCCTACATGGGGCGAACCACCGGAACATAACTGAAGTGGCTGATATCAAGAAATCCTACCAATGTCTGGAGAGGGCTGGTCTGAAGGACACACAGAGGCACTCATCCACACAGTACGAGCTGGAAACCCCAGGATCAATGTGGGAAACGCCTCCAAAGGTTGTGGAGAATGAGCCAAGATCCTGTGGGACTTCCAGATACAGACTGACAGAATGGTGATGAACCAACCAGACATCGTGGTTCTGGATAAGAGAGAGAACCAAGCCGTGGTGATGGACATTGCAATACTGAGCGATGGCAATGTCAGGAAAAAGGAACACGAGAAACTAGAGAAATACCAGGGGCTCAAGGAAGGACAACAGACAATCTCAGTTCAGAAAAGAGCAGTACTGGGAACAGCAAATATACTGCGCAGAACTCCCAGAGAGAGGACCCGAGCTGATGAGGGTGAGAGACCAACCACTGTGGAAGGTATATATAAAACAAAAAAAAAAACGCGCATTTCTCACCTTCCACGGTGGTTGGTCTCTCTCACCCTCATCAGCTCGGGTCCTCTACCAGAGGCCTGGGAGCTTGAGAGTTCTGCGCAGTATCTTTGCTGTTCCCAGTACTGCACTTTTCTGGACTGAGATGTCTGTTGTCCTTCCTGGGATCTGCTGCAACCACTCCTCTAGTTTGGGGGTCACGGCCCCGAGTGCTCCGATCACCACAGGCACCACCGATGCTTTCACCTTCCAGGCTCTCTCCAGCTCTTCCTTGAGCCCCTGGTATTTCTCTAGTTTCTCGTGTTCCTTTTTCCTGACATTGCCATCGCTCGGTATTGCAATGTCCACCACCACGGCTTGGTTCTCCCGCTTATCCAGAACCACGATGTCTGGTTGGTTCGCCATCACCATTCTGTCAGTCTGTATTTGGAAGTCCCACAGGATCTTGGCCCGCTCATTCTCCACAACCTTTGGAGGTGTTTCCCACCTTGATCCTGGGGTCTCCAGCCTGTACTCTGCACAGATGTTTCTGTACACTATGCCCGCTACTTGGTTATGTCGCTCCATGTCGCTTTCCCTGCCAGCATCTTACACCCTGCAGTTATGTGCTGGACTGTCTCAGGCACTTCTTTGCACAACCTACACCTTGGGTCTTGTCTGGTGTGGTAGATCTGGGCCTCTATTGCTCGGGTGCTCAAGGCCTGCTCCTGTGCAGCCAGGATGAGTGCCTCTGTGCTGTCCTTCAGACCAGCCCTCTCCAGCCATTGGTAGGATTTCTTGATATCAGCCACTTCAGTTATGTTCCGGTGGTACGCCCCGTGTAGGGGTTTGTCCTGCCATGATGGTCCCTCCAGCACCTCTTCCTCTGCGCCCCACTGTCTGAGACATTCTCTGAGCACGTCATCAGTCTGGGCCTTGTCACTGATGTACTTGTGGAGCTTGGATTTTTCATCCTGGACAGTGGTTCCCACACTCACTAGTCCTCGGCCTCCTTCCTTCCGGCTCGTGTACAGTCTCAGGGTGCTGGACTTGGGATGGAACCCTCCTGCAGGTCAGGAGCTTTCGTGTCTTAACATCTGTGATCTGTATCTCCTCCTTTGGCCAACTTATGATTCCTGCTGGGTATCTGATCACTGGCAGGGCGTAGCTGTTTATTGCCTGCGCCTTGTTCTTGCCATTGAGCTGGCTTCTTAGGACCTGCCGTACTCTTTGCAGGTATTTGGCTGTCGCCGCTTTCCTTGTTGCCTCGTCAAGGTTGCCATTTGCCTGTGGGATACCAAGGTACTTGTAGCTGTCCTCAATGTCTGTTATTGTTCCCTCTGGGAGTGAGACCCCCTCTGTGTGGACTACCTTCCCTCTCTTTGTCACCATCCTACTACACTTCTCGAGCCCGAATGACATTCCACTGTCTGTGCTGTAGATCCTGGTGGTGTGGATCAGTGAGTCGATGTCTCGCTCGCTCTTAGCGTACAGCTTGATGTCATCCATGTAGAGGAGGTGACTGATGGTGGCCCTGTTTCTGAGTCGGTATCCATAGCCAGTGTGGTCGATTGTTTGGCTGAGGGGTTCAGACCTATGCAGAACAGCAGTGGGGACAGTGCGTCTCCTTGGAATATGCCACATTTGATGGTCACTTGTGCAAGTGGCTTGCCATTGGTTTCAAGGGGTGGTTTTCCACAACCGCATCGAGTTTGCAATGAACGCCCTTAGAGTCCTGTTGATATTGTACAGCTCCAGGCACTCAGTGATCCATGTGTGTGGCATTGAGTCATGAAGCTTTCTTGTAATCAATCCAGGCAGTGCACAGGTTGGTCTGACGGGTTCTGCAGTCTCGGCGACTGTTCGGTCAACCAGGAGTTGGTGTTTGGCTCCCCTGGTGTTTTTGCCGATGCCCTTCTGTGCTGCGCTCATGTATTGATCCATGTGCCCGCTTATCTTAGCCGCGATGATGCCTGACATGAGCTTCCATGTTGTGGAGAGACAGGTTATTGGCCGATAGTTGGATGGGACTGTACCCTTTGAGGGATCCTTCAGGATCAGGATCGTACGCCCTTGGGTTAGCCATTCAGGGTGAGTCCCATCCCTTAGCAGCTGGTTCATTTGTGCTGCTGAGGCGCTCGTGGAGAGCAGTGAGCTTCTTTAGCCAGTATCGTGGATCATGTCAGGGCCTGGTGCTGTCCAACTTTTCATGCCTGAGACTCTTCCCTGGATGTCTGCCACTGAGATGGTAACTGGATTCTGTTCAGGAGGTTGCTGTGGTCTGCCCTCAGAGCCACCAGCCACTGTGCATCGGTGTTATATGTCTTTCCAGTACCTCTCAGTCTCAGCCTTGGTGGGTCTGCTCTGCTGTTATTACCCTGCCATTGAGCGGACACTTTCGCAGGTTGTGTTGCGAACAGGCGGTTTATTCGCCTGGCTTCATTCTCTCTCGTGTACCTCTTTAGGCGGCTGGCCAAGGCTTGGAGCCTTTGTTTGGCAGTTTCGAGTGCTTCAGGTATGGGCATCTGGCTGTACACTCTTGGGTACTGCTTTTTCATTGCACCTTTCTGGGCCTCTGACAGTTGGCTCACTTCTCGCCGCACTTCCTTGATTTTAGCCTCTAACCGTCTTTTCCATGGTGGGTATAAGTATCTCATGGCTCCCATGGTTGCTCTTACTCAGCCCAACACCTCTAGGATCACTGCTGCTGAAGTGTAGATCAGCTCATTGGTTTCAGTGATGGTTGTGGTAGGGATCGCTCTGAGTGCTGCATTCACATCTAGCAGACTTTCAGATGGTACTTCACTTAGCCTGTGTAGCTGGCGTCGGGGTTACCTTGTGTTCATCCGGACCGCATGATCTTATCTTTCAGGTCAGTCGCTGCCTCGCTCAGCGTGATACTTATTGGGGCTTCCTTCCCAATCTCTGGTTGGGGAGTTAGTGTTAACTCCCCTCTGACCTGGCGTCCTGGCTCCCCCTTGCCGTAGCAATTGTGTTGTACCTCGTCAATCTCTGGTTGTGATAGCAGTTGCCGTTTGTGGATGTTGGAACACTGAGCTACTAGTTGTTTGGCCGTTAGCTTGGACTGTGGGTATCGAAGTGACCATTTCTCCCACATCCTGTTCATGTAACCCCTCTGACTAGGGTTACTGGAGTAGTAACATTCAACAGAGCCTGGTTCTCGCATCTCGCCCATTTCCGTCTTGTTCAGTAGCCCATTTCTCATCAAGGTGTCCTGGTTCCTCGACACCTGACGCAGACCTTGTTTGGCCGGGGCGACGTCTGAGCCGGCATCTCGTAAAGTTTTATCGCCTCTCATCATTGTATGAGGTGGGCAGTAGCGTAAAGGGTCTTGCCCAAGGACCCACACTGGTTTGGCTCCTTATGCCCTTGGGGGTGGATTCGATCCCGGGTCCCCCATGGGAAAGTCCAGTGACTAACCCCATTGAGCTAACCAGCCGCTATATATATATATATATATATATATATATATATATATATATATATATATATATATATATATATGTATATATATATATATATATATATATATATATATATATATATTATATATACACATACACACACACACACACACACACACACACACACACATATCAGTTCTGGGCCCATTAAAACCCTGCTCCTGGTCCAGGCGTAGCTCCAGACGTGTCTGCTGTTTGTAATGAGGGACGCAGACAGACAGCTCTGTTTCACTAACTGGCCCAGAGGTAACAAGCGCTATGCTAATCGTGCCCCTAATGAAAGCATATCTGCGGGCCTGATTCTGTCGAGGATAAATGGCTTCGTTTAACCCAGCATGGGGGCTGGCGCTGGGAAAAATACACTTTTTTAAATACACAAACGCCAGGGCACAGCTTGGTATTTCTACAAAGGAAAACAATTTGTTGTGGTTGTGTGTCTGTTGGAGGTAGAGGATTGCGCAGCCCTCCGCCCACTCGCACTGGCTATGGATTCTCAGAACACAGGCCAGACCCACAGCTACAAAGCCCGTCACATCAGCCCGCTTACCTGTAGCTAGAGAAACCCTCACTAAACAGATTTACCGGAGCCTGGTGCTGTCAGCGTTCTGGTATACTCTGGTCTCATCTGGTGTAAACATTCACAGCATCAAACAGTGGTACACACATGCATGAGCTTCTGGAGGACGCAGCTGTGGTGTCAGTGTTTTTACTCCATGTTACTACTGGCATTTAGAGTGACAGATTCAAGCATTTATGAGAAGGCAAAGTTCTTTTTTTTCTATGTTTTTTTTCAGTGATAAAAAAATACTTAGGGGATATTAACTGCACACATGACATATTTAGACAGCCAGCTGTTGTGGAGGGGACATTAGATATAGATCACCATGTTACATGTTATTGTTTTGGAAATGCTATATACCAAAGAATGTATTAACATCTTTAAAAGTTTCATTTCCATTTTTGGCTCTCCCCTCTATTTGCTCCATACACTGTTTTTGATGATGGAACAATATTATAACATGGTAGAAAGCAGAAAAATTCAATTGTGCATAATACCAAAGACAATACAGTCAAGTGTATTTACCTTGTTGACATGTTTCAGCTGCTCGCTGCAAGCCATCTTCAGAAATGTCACTGGTGTTGGTGGTGCCATATATCAGCTGTTGTTACTTCCTGTAGGTGTGGTCAGGCTGATGGAGGACGACGGTGGACGACAGAGGATGGACGACGGTTGATGTTGTCCGTGCCTTGTTTCCTGATTTCAGTGGCCTCCCTGATCCAACATTTGAACTTGTTCTCTGATCCAATAACCTGTGCCCCGTCCCAATCCAGAATGTGCAGGCCGGCCGCTCCACATAAGCAGAGTATGCAGAGTGCATAGGTCCCCACCTGGTGGGGGCCCCCCAAAATTAAGATTGATTATTAAAAATGTCATGATAATTATTACATTATCCATCCATTCATCTTCTTCCGCTTTGTCCGGCTGGGTCGTGGTCGTCATAGCACCTGACTTCCCCCATAAACCCCTCTGTGAGTGGAGCCCACAGGAGGGTGGACGTCTGTTCAGGTGCTGCATGTTTTAAGTTGATGGGAGAAACCGGAGTGTCCGGAGGAAACCCATCCAGACACGGGGAGAACATGCAAACTCCACACAGAAAGGCCTGGGTGACCCGGGGATCGAACCCGCAACCTTCTTGCTGTGAGGCCTGAGTGTTGCCACTCATTATTACATTATTACATTATTACATTTCAAATAAATATATGAATAAGTCATAACCAAGCCCAACGTTTTTGTTAAAAAAAAAATCACTCAATTCGGGCACATATAATATATAAAACGAGTCCCTCCCATCCAATCCCTTCCCTTCCCATCCCTGAAATGGTACAGCCTGGTTCACGTCTTTTCTGAATTCGCTCTGCAATTTGAAGTGGCCATAATTACCAATCTTCGAATTCTAATAGCAATGAGAGATAATAATGGCACGTAAGAGACAACATGAGTTTGGAGCTGAAAAGTGAAGAAAGAAGAAGCAGAAAGATGACACCCATGACACCCATGACACCCATGCATCTTTAAGTCTGTGTTATAAGTCTAATTGTTTTGCTGACATAACATTAAGTGATGTTGCTCATAGCTAAAATCAGCAACTTAACCTGCAATTGCAAATGGATTTGTTGTAGCTCTAAACCTTAAATTATAGAGGCTAATGTAGATTTCACATGGCATGTGGCATGTTTGCAGTTGACAGTTGTCATTGTAGTGTGTAAATATTGGGTGCCTTCTATGAGGTCGACAAAATTCTAATTATTATTTCAGAACGTTTATTTAAGACATATGCATGTAATGTATCCACTGCTTAAAACAGACATGCACTTATCAGAATGCTGAAAAGATAAACACCGTTTAGTTAGTTGGGTTAATATTGTATGTACTATATGGCTACGGAAAGGGTGACATCGGATGGCAAATTTTTTGAATTTTTTGTGCTAGTGCCAAAATATAGTATCTGCACTTTTGGTCATTCACAAAATGCCAGCATTGTTTTGTATAATGTGTAGAAATAGGGAAGGGGCCCCTCTTACACTTATGCTTAGGGCCACCAAAACCTTAGGAGCTAATGTGGTTATTTCTTTTATATGATTTGGCAGATTTTAGGTTTTCCGGCTCTACTTAGTCTTTTTGTGTTCTGGTGAGTCTCTCTGATGTGTCCTTTTCACAGTCATTTGTGAAATGAATGTGACATGAAATGCCCGGCCCATTTCCCCTCTGTGTGATTTATTGCATGATTTGCATTTTCGTAGATGTTTGGATATTCAGAGTAGATATTGGTCGGTGTAAACCAAAGATGTTAATTTTATTTATTTATTTGAGCATCAGTATAGCTTTTTATAGAAGTTGCTAGAAGTTGCAGTTGCTTGGTGACATTAACATAATCAAAAACTTAAAAAAAAAAAAAAAAAAGCACTGTCAGGTGAACAAACAAAATGAGTCCATGATGCTCAAAAGGAGCAGGAAGAAGTTTTAAAACTTATAGAGTCCTACCCCACATATTTCATATACACTTTTTAGTTCAATACATTTCCATATTTTCTTATCGCAAGACATTTTACATGAACATTACAATTCTTCATACAAATTTCATTTCATACGTCAACTTCAGTGTATTTAACAAATATGTTTTCTTTGCAATTATGTTTGAAGTGGATTATATTTTTGCTTGTTTTGAGCTCCATATTCAGGGAGTTGGAAAAACTTTTTTTCACTGTGCGTATTTTTCGCAGCCTGAAATTGAGGTTGACTCAGGTTGTATCCACCATGTCTTTCAGTGAACATTGACTGGATTTGCCTAGTAGTTTGTTGCTGGTTTTAAACATTATTTGTGCTGTTTTAAATGTGACAAGATCATCTAGTTTCAGGATTTTTGACTGTATGAATGACTGATGAGTGTATTCCCAATATCTGGCCTTATGTATCATCCGTACAGCTGCTTTTGTAGAATACGCAGTGATTGTAATGTACTTTTGTATGTGTTTCCCAAGACCTCTAAACAGTATGATAGATATGGTAAGATGAGTGAATTGTATAGCATCTGGAGTAATTTTTTATTCAAAATGTATTTAGCTTCTGCTAGTATTGAAACACTTCTAGAACAACATGGCGACAGCTGTTGGCAACAGTGTCTGGAGAGAATTTTCCCATACTGCACCTGCTGGTGGGTTTTTTGCTCTCTGGCACCAAGGATCATGTGTTCATTGAGAGACTGAGGATGGGACAATGTGTTTGCTGATGTTTATGTCAGATTATGTTTCCATGTTCTTCACTGTGAAGCCCATTGGGGAAACTCTTGTTGTGATTCTGGGCTATAGAAATAAAATAAAATTGAATTGAAAATTTGGTTTGTACATGTCTGATATGAGACTTCCAACAGATCTTGTCATCTATCACCGTACCGAAAATTTTTATTTCAGACACTCTTTCTAGGCTTATACCATTAATTTGCACTTTTTCTTTCTTGGGTTCTTTTTTAAAGACAATAGGATGGATCTTCAGTCATTTGTGGCACACTGCGCCACAAACGGGAAAATCTACAATGTCCAGAGTTGCCTTATCTACAGTAGGAGAGGGTGTGTAGGGTTTTACAGATGTTATTTCCTTCATAAACATGACCTCTTTCTGTACACGCATATACATCCAAGCCAAATATAGAAAGCAGTGAACAGTTAGTATTGACTGACCAACTCATGACTTTGAACATGTCACCACAGTAAACCTGGATGTGGAGCATCTTAGGTGGGTGGTCTGTAACTGGACTTCCTCTACAACAGGAAGTGCCTGCCTCCCTGTTCCACCCCCCTCCACACCTGATCTCCGCTGCCCCCCAGCACACCTGATGTTCCTGATAACACAGGCTTATCATGGGCACCACTCACCTGCCGCTGTAGCGCCAGTGTAAAGTGGAGACGACAGCATTCCCAATGAAAAACAAAGAGCATACGTGTGATGCACATCTGATAGTCTTCATGGGGAGATAAGCATGGTGAATGGATTCACAGTGAGCCTGTTCTGTCTGTGTGTGTGCGTGTGTGTGTGTGTGTGTGTGTGCGTGTGTGTATGTGTGTGTGCGTGTGTGTGTGTATGTGTGTGTGTGTAAAGAGCTCGGTTCTTCTCTGGATCCTGATAAGCCTTATTCCATCCCACTAACCTTTAATTAACTCAAAGGAATAGTTAATGAAAAGTGGGAGGCAGGCTGATAGTGTGTGTGTGGAGGGGTGGGTTTGTATGTATGTGTGTGTGTCTTTGTGTTCACTCAATCTCTCTGTGTCATGTGAGATCTGTTTTTATGATCTTAATCTGCACAGTCACACGTGTATGTAGAAATGGAAGGATGGACCTACAGTAGTTTGTAGAACACTGTGCGACAGCCATTTATGTACCTTAAGGGGGGGGGGTCTGCTGTATGGATGGACGGCCGTTCAGGACTTTCCCAGAATGCGCGGAGGTCCAGAAACCAAGGAAGAGCGAGAGATAGAGGGAGAGAGGAAGTAAAGGAGGAAGAGAGAGAGGGAGAGAAAGAAAAAGAGATTTCCGGGGATTCTGTTGGTGCTGGCATTGGCTTCTCACTTATCACCGCACACTTTGGATAGTTTTGCAAGGAATCACAAGCCTGATTTTTTGGGGGTGCTTTAAAGCTTTTTTCCCCGTTTGTTTGTTTGCTTAACACAGTTAAGCTACAAATAAAAACATGTGTCTTTTTACTCTGAGTGGGCATGTATCTCCACAAACCTGACTCTTATATGGACATGTTTCTTTGGCGATACTCTTCAGTGTAACATTAAACTGATCTACATCCTTTAGGAATATTTGATTTTAACTTTCAATTTCCATGGAGTCAAGCAGGTGATGTGTCACCACCAGAAACTTACACACTGTACTTTTCATGACATTTGATATGATGTAAAGGTTGTTTACATTATGGGCTTTGGTCTCAAGATAATGATCTAATCCAAAAGCACAGTGAGCCCTTACTGTGTGTTGCCAGATCACAGATCCTCAATGAGTAAATTCAGGATGCGTGAAGAAATAGCTAACCTTTAATCTCTGCAGTTTGGCTGTATTCATATTCATATCGGTCAGAATAAGTTAGAATAATTTAGAATAATCCTATTAGCAGTCAAATCCACTGACCACAGGTTGGGGGTGCGATTCCAGGTCCCACAGATGATTACTGTGGTTATGTCCTTGGGCAAGACACTTAACCCACCTCGCCCCCAGGGTACACTGGTAAGTAAGTAAGCAAGTGTTTATTCATATAACGCTTTTCACAGACATATGTCACAAAAGTGCTTTACAGAGCATTATTTACAGAGCATTATTCATTCACTCCAGACCCAGTGGTGGTAAACTACTGTTGTAGCCACAGCTGCCCTGGGGCAGACTGACGGAAGCGCGGTTGCCAGTCTGCGCCATCGCCCCCTCCGACCACCACCATCAGTGATGTACACACCACTTTCATATTAGCTGGATTAGCTATTGGACTGGAGCTGTTGTTCCGGTGACGTCATTTCCAGTGAGTGAATTCTGTTTTGCAGCACTGTTACTAGCGTCTCTCTACTGAATCTGTTAATCCACGAATCCAACATCTAAACTAGTGCCTGAGCACTTCGTCAAACCATCGAAGTTTATTCAGCATCTAGTGCTCCGTAATTCGTGGTCTAAGCCTCTCTCTGTAGTTTCAGCTTGTAGTTTCAGCCTGATCTAGCCTAGCCTAGCATCATGGCTAAAACTCTCGCCCCCCTTTCCTGTTCTAGCTGCCACATGTGGAGTGAGAACCCTGGCTTATTTGATAGTGACAGGGACAGTTGCGCTAAGTGCAGCGTAGTGGCAGTCCTCGAGGCCAGGGTTACAGAGTTAGAAATGCGGATCCGCTCATTGGAGGCGCTGAAGCCGAGTTATAGTCAGGCAGTAGCAGGGACCCCGGACCACATTAGCATGAGCGCAGCTAACGAGAGCAGCCCCCCGGTGCATCCCGTGCAGCCGGGACCAGACCAGGACAGGTTTGTGACAGTTAGACGCAGGCGCAGGGCTAAGACCAGGACTGCAGATCAGGGACACAGGGCTGAGTGTAGGACTGCAGATCAGGGACACGTAGCTGAGTGTAGGACTGCAGATCAGGGACACATAGCTGAGTGTAGGACTGCAGATCAGGGACACATAGCTGAGTGTAGGACTGCAGGAGACCAGGGACACAGGGCTGAGAGCAGGACTGCAGGAGACCAGGGACACAGGGCTGAGAGTAGGACTGCAGGAGACCAGGGACACAGGGCTGAGAGTAGGACTGCAGGAGACCAGGGACACAGGGCTGAGAGTAGGACTGCAGGAGACCAGGGACACAGGGCTGAGAGTAGGACTGCAGGAGACCAGGGACACAGGGCTGAGTGTAGGACTGCAGGAGACCAGGGACACAGGGCTGAGAGTAGGACTGCAGGAGACCAGGGACACAGGGCTGAGAGTAGGACTGCAGGAGACCAGAGACACATAGCTGAGTGTAGGACTGCAGGAGACCAGGGACATAGGGCTGAGTGTAGGACTGCAGGAGACCAGTAGGGAGCTTCCCGACCAGAACAGGTTCTCCCCCCTGAGCTGGACGCGGGACACTCTAGTCATAGGGAGCTCCATAGTCAGGGACGTGGAACTGCCTGCAGCTTCCACACGGTGTTACCCTGGAGCCAGACTGGGCTTTTCAGCTGTCAACCAGTGGTTGTCCAATTGGTGCCCGCAGAATGGTGTCGTCTTCATAGACACTGGAGGGCATTTGAGGGGAAGCCCAGGCTTATACGTAGTGACGGCATTCATCCCACAGCGGCTGGCTCCTCCCTCTTAGCTCAGAATATAATGGTTAGCCTTAGATGACCATCAGGTAAGACTAGCACACAGAATAGCTCAGGGAGTGTCAGTGATGCTAGGGAGCAGAGTAGACTAGTGAGGCACTGCTCTGTTAGCGAGAACAGCTCCAAACAGGCTGAGACTGTGTGTGCCCCACGTACAGGGGCCTCCTCTGAGCCACCCTGCATGAACAATTCTCCCAGACTGGCTGAGGCTGTGTATGTCCCACGCACAAAAAGCACAAATAAAACACAGCTAAACTCTGATAGGAAAGACATCAGATCTCCTAACTTAATAAAAATAAATACATGTGTCGCAAATAAACAAAATGATAAGTGTGTAAAATGTGGACTGCTAAACATCAGGTCCCTCTCCTCTAAATCTCTTTTAATAAATGAATTAATTGGTGACTTTAATATTGATCTTCTAGCTCTAACTGAAACATGGCTTCAGGAAAATGATTATGTTAGACTAAACGAATCTACACCTCCAAGTCACGTGAACTTTCAAAGTGCCAGGAGCACAGTTGGAGGTGGCGGTGTGGCCGTCATTTCTCACTCCAGCCTAATTCTCAGCCTCAAATCTAATTATACATTCCGCTCCTTTGAAAGCCTCACACTATCTATTACGTGCACCAACTGGAAAAACCAAAAAGCTGTTATATTCATAACAATCTACCGACCTCCTGGTCCATATGCCGAGTTTCTGACAGAGTTTTCTGACTTTATTTCAAGTTTAGTTTTGGAATGGGAAAGGATTGTTATAGTTGGAGATTTCAACATTCATGTTGATAACAGCAGTGAGCCTCAGCAGTGCTTTTGGTGCTCTCCTGGATGGGGTCGGTTTTACCCAGAGTGTGAACAAGCCGACTCACTGTCACAATCACACTCTTGATCTCGTCCTAACTTATGGTATTGAGATTAATGATTTAATTGTAATTCCTCAAAACCCTAAACTCTCTGACCATTTTTTAATTACCTTTCAATTCGTACTAAAAGACTATCCAGCTCTGCAGGAGAAAACTATAATGAAAAGAACAATATCAGAAAAATCAGTAGCCGAGTTCAAAGAAATAATTGAGCCAGTATTAAATGATATGCCATGTGACAATGAGAACAACTTTAATCCAATTATCATGGATCAGTTTGTTGATAGGACAATGCTCACCTTAAAATCTGCTCTCGATGTTGCAGCTCCGCTAAAACAGAAAAGCATTAAACCAAGACCTCCGGCTCCTTGGTTTACTCCAGAACTGCGATCACTCAAACAACACGTGAGACGCACAGAGAAGCTCTGGCGCCGCTCGCGCTCCGAGCAGTCTCTGAAGGCATGGAAGCTCTGCCTGCTCTCTTATAAGGCCGCTCTGCCAAAAGCACAAACCAGATACTATTCAAACCTAATAGAAGTAAACAAAAGCAACCCCAGATTTCTGTTCAGCACTGTAGCCAGGCTGACAAACTCGCACACTGCCCCTGAGTCTCTTCTCCCTTCAAAGTTCAGTTGTGACTTTCTTGAATTCTTCGATTACAAAATTACACCATTAGAGACAAGATCAACGAAGCCACTCCAAAAATCAGCCCCGAGCAAATTCAGCAAATCCAGTCAGTAACACCAATATCCCACATAAATCCTCTAACAGAATTAGACAAATTTACTCCTGTCGATGAGGTGGAGATTACCTCAGTCATCATGTCGTCCAAACCATCAACTTGTTTGCTCGACCCTATTCCAGTCAAACTCCTCAAAGAAGCTCCACCTAATAATAGGTTCCATCCATAACATAATAAATATGTCATTAGAAAATGGCTTTGTTCCTCAGTCCTTTAAATATGCTGTAATTAAACCGCTTTTGAAAAAAACCTATCTTAAATCCTGATGAACTAGCCAACTACAGACCTATTTCGAATCTTCCATTTCTCTCAAAGATTCTGGAACGAGTTGTGGTGAAACAGCTTTGTCACCATCTGCAGGACAATAATTTATATGAAAAATTTCAGTCTGGTTTCAGAGCTCACCACAGCACAGAAACTGCTCTGCTTAAAGTGACAAATGATTTGCTACTAGCTGCTGATAACGGGCTGGCTTCAGTCCTGGTCCTACTGGACCTCAGTGCAGCGTTTGACACCACTGATCACAACATTCTACTGCAGAGGTCAGAATGTGACATAGGTGTCAGAGGGACCGCCCTCAAATGGTTTAAATCCTCTCTATCAGATAGGTACCAGTTTGTTAGTGTAAACCAGTGCACCTCTCCCTGCTCTAAAGTAGCTTGTGGTGTTCCACAAGGATCTGTGCTTGGTCCAATCCTGTTTACTCTGTATATGTTGCCATTAGGTAACATTATCAGAAAACATGGCATTAATTTCCACTGCTATGCTGATGACACTCAGCTGTACTTATCAATGAAACCTAATCAGATCAAATGGATAAGCTCAGTGCCTGTGTGAAGGACATCAAAACCTGGATGACCCTGAATTACCTGCTCTTAAACCCTGAAAAAACAGAGGTCATTGTTGTCGGTCCTAAAGGTCAGAGAGATTCTCTGTCCGACCAGATAATCTCACTTGACAATGTGAGTATAGCCTCTAGCTCTACTGTAAAAAACCTTGGAGTCGTATTTGACCAAAATCTCTCATTCACAGCTCATATAAACCAAGCTTAAATGCAGCGGCCAGAGTCCTAACAGGAACTAAAAGACGTGATCACATCAGTCCTGTGTTAAAATCACTTCACTGGCTTCCTGTCGAGTTTAGAATTAAATTCAAAGTTCTCCTCCTGACATACAAAGCCTTAAACAATATGGCCCCATCATATCTTCAGGATGCCATTGTCCCCTATCAGCCAAATAGAGCACTTCACTCTCAGAATGCAGGATTATTAGTGGTTCCTAGAGTGTCTAAAAGTACAGTGGGGGGAGAGCCTTCAGTTACCAAGCTCCTGTGTTATGGAATCAACTCCCTGTTGGTGTTAAACAGGCTCCACAGTCTCTTTATTTAAGACCAGGCTTAAAACCTTCCTCTTCGGAATAGCTTATGACCAGGTTACTTAGTTGATGTCACTAAGATAAGCTGCTGCAGGAGATAACAAGCTGGGGGAAGTGTGGCAACCTGAGCACTGTCCTCTGTTTCCTCCTATTTTCTCATCAGCATCACTCACTATGTTCTCATCTGTAGTTTGTTCATTGCTATTCACATGTTGTCCCCTGTCCCACTCCCCCTGTGGAGTGGAACTCTTTCAGACGCCTGATGGCAGCTGGACCCCCTCCTCCTCCTCGCCCGGCTCCTCCTCCTCCTCGCCCGGCTCCTCCTCCTCCTCGCCCGGCTCCTCCTCCTCCTCGCCCGGCTCCTCCTCCTCCTCCCCGGCTCCTTCCCCACCTGGGTAGCTGTGGTCATACTGAACTGGCCCACGGGCCTGGACATCTATAGCCTGTCCGTCCATGGGAGTGGATCTCTCCTTCACTGTAGTTCTCCCCAAGGTTTTTTCTGGGTTTTTTGGAGTTTTTCCTTGCTGAGAAGGAGGGTCTAAGGACAGGGGATGACTGGACCATGTTTCATTTGCTGCTTTACATGAATGTTGTTTATTCCTGTTTTGATATGTCTGTGTGTATGTTTTACTCATCAAAATCTTGGAACGGCCTTAGAGGAAACTGTTGTTGTGATTTTGGGCGCTACAAAATTAAATTGAATTGAATTCGCCAGTGTGGGTGAAGCGCCTTGCCTATGGACACAACAACAACAGTTTTTGTGACCCCACTGTGGCACCTGATTTTCCCAGTGGTCTCCCATCCAAGTACTAACCAGGCTCCGGAGATGAGGCTTTGAAAAGCTGGTATGGCCACATGTATATGTGTGTATGGATGTGTGTGTGAACTGGTGAGTGATTTCTTGATTGAAAGAGCTTTGAGTGCCTTGAGGGTGGAGAAGAGCTGTGTAAAAATGTGACAATTTACTTTGGGGCATTAATTGGTAAAACATAACACATTTAGATGACTATATTACCTTTTACTGTTTTGAACGTGCTATATTTGCTTGAGTCTCCTCTCCATTTGCACCCTGCACTTCCCCCTTCAGAGTGCTATCAAGACATAATCAGCAGCCTACTACTGAAACTGCACATCGCATTAGGTTTGTGAAGTTGCTGCGTACAGTTTTGTATCATGATTTTGCATATTTATGGAGAACGGTTGTGCGGATGCATGAGTGATGCAGGCTTGTGGACAGAGTGTTCAAATATGGCCCAGCATAGATCACTAAAATACAAACATGCATGGATGGCATCTAAAACATCTTCAGCAATCAGGCCACATTAGAACATAATAGAAATCTTAAAAAAATAAAATAAAATTCTATTACTCATTAAAGCAGGTTATCTTTACAAAACAAACACACCAGAGATCTACTAATTTTAGCAGTTGCAAGAAATGGAGTATATAAAAGAACCACACCCTTAGATGGGGTACAGTTGGATGCTTATTGCACAAAGTTAGGCATCAGAATTATATATTTATAATGGTAATAGCCATTCATTTAACCAAAATTGTGCATATAATTCAGAAATCTCTCTCAAGCTACTTGGAAGGGGTTGGAGACCTACTGGCAGCTCCTACAGGGGGCTACAGGCTGGAGACCCCTGCTTTAAAGTAATGATGAGATTTGGGGAACTGAACCAGAGACAGCAGTGCATGAATAAAGTCACTGTCCATAGTCCTGAAGTTTCACAGATATTTCCCACATTACATAGAAAATCATGTTACCCAAGATTCAAAGCAAAACATGGTCTTCTTCAGTGAGAGCTTTCGAGCGTCATTTCTCAACGTCATGTCCCCCTGAGGAGAGGAAAGAGAGTTATGCAGCTTAATCAACTTTCATGAGATTTACATTTCTCCCCTCATCATTATCTTACTGCCAGCTGTATTTCAACAGGTTCATGCATGTTTGAGTGATCTTGCAGAGGTAAAGCCTCTGGCTTCTAGCCGCACCTATTGATATTGCACCTGATGTCATGAATGATCTCGGGGTGGGAGCATGTGAGCACTGTTCTTAGGCTAGTTACACTTTAATTTGAGTTATAATTTAACACAGTCTGAGTAGAAAACAACTAACTTAGCTCAAACTACAACAGGTGAGATGATTTGTGCTGTTAAACAAATCTCTCACACATTAAGTTAGTCACAAGACAGCTTTTGTTTTCAGTTACACACAGTTCACCTGTATGTTGAATGCTCCTGAAAATGAATTGTTTAAATCTGTTTTGTATTTTTTCTTGAGTTTTCAGACATTCTTACTACTTTTTGACTGCATTTGCTAATGTGCACACTGCGTCACCATGATTATTGCTGAACATTATACCATAGACATACATATAGGACACCATTAGTGGGATATCATGGCAAAGTATCAATTCAGCATTTAGAATGACAAATATGCCACTGTAACTACAATAACTGTCCTGATTGGCTTGAGCCGCTATGTTCACACTAAAGGTTAAATCTGGATTTCTGGATATTTAAGATTATTTAAGTGGCCACAAAATCTGATGTGTGTAATCATAGGAATCCCCATCAGACAGTAATCAAGTGATTTTGCTGTAATTTTATGGTGTGGTATTTTGTAAATCACATTCATCTGTCATCTATTGTGCTGGATGGACTAATCACATTTTATTTGTAAAATGCCTCAAGACCTGCAGTGTTTCTTCCCCTTCTTCTCCTTCTACAAACAGTCTATGGTTTTTAATCATGAGTTAAACTATAGCAGCTCCACTCTTCTCCATCTGTGGAGACGGCACTTTGTTTTACCGTTCCAGTGGGGAGACAGAACTTATGCAAATCCTCCATATCACTTTGGATCAAATCAAAGTGTGTGTGATAAGAGCTGCTATTCATTCTGTGGCAGTGAGTGTAGGAAAAGGCCACATCAGGCTCTCCACACTTTGAAACAGAGCATCAATCATGTGTGAGGATTTACACCAGTCAACTCTTAATCTAATGCACTGCCTGTGTGGAGACTGTGTGGAAATCTCAAACCGCATTTGACAAAAGCCAATTGTCAAAACAGCTCCTGCTAGTCCTCGGTTCCCACTGTGTTTACAGAACCGAATGTGAACTATGTAAAATATAACAACGCAATTATGAGGAAGAACACAGGCGAACTCTTTCAACCATCCAAATGAGAGTTTTTATCGGATCAAAGGCAGAGCAGCTCACACGGGCTCCCAGAGCTGTGGCTCTATGTTAATGCTAATGCCAAAGAGGAGGAGAGCTCCAGGGAGCGTAAAGGCAGTGAATTAAGTGTGGCACAAGGAGCGGTGAGGCCCACTGTCAAACAAAAGGTCTGCGGCTCCAACAATGAACGGAACTGTTATTTTTGTGAAAGTCAAAAGCAGATGAGAAGTACAAAAGGAGCCAGGTCAGGAGACACGGGACAGATGTCAAATCAGATACAGATACAGATGAGTTAGTGAGTGCAGGACAGAGAGAGAGAGCTCAACAGATAGAAGGAGAGAAAGGGCGAGGCAGATATAATATAGATATATTCAGCAATTACCATGGTGACAAAAAAGGTTCAAGATGAAAACTCAAGGAAAAGTACAAATGTATTTATTACAAGCAAATATGTTGAGCCTAAATGCCTCATAGAAAATATATGAGGTGAAGTTTAAAAAAAAGACATTATTTTAAGTTCATATGACGGATTTGACCACACTTTAGTTGCCGTGATAAAATTAAGATATTACTAAAAATTGGTTCCTGAAATATGAGAACCTGTTGTATGAACTTTGTCTTTGCTATTTTCTAGGCCATAATGTTGGAGTTGTGTTTTGTTTCATTCACATATGTTTAACCCTGCATATAGAGGCTGAACTCTTGTCTCAAACAGAAAACACTCCACTCCACCTTGTGATGTCATATGGTAATACATGATGTGCTCCATCCTTTTTAAACTCCACACACCTTTACAAGAATCATTTGGATCATTTCAGGCCTGGAAATTCCAATCTCTACTAATCTGAAGATAAAAGGAGCTGTTCACTTCAAAACTCAACAGAGCATTTTGAGCTTTGGAGATGTAGACAGACTAATATTAAAGGGTCACTCACACATGTGTGAATGAACAAAGCACAACTCTAGGTATGTTTCTGAGGAGGTGACAACATTCTAACAAAGTCACATGTCAGTTTTGCATAATGTTGGATCTTTAAGTTACAGAGGACAGGAAAAAAAACCAAGTAAACAGGCACTGTTATAAACACAGGCTCCCCCTGACAGAGAGTGATTGTGGCGGAGGAGAGGTGGGTGAGAGAAGGGCTGGAAGGGAAGGGGGAGGGCAGGGTGGGTGGTGTTGGGGAGGGCACTCTACCTCCTTGTCTGTTACCTTCTCTCACTCCACACTCAGAGTTGCTCTTTAGCTCAGTCTGCTCTAGTTAGCAGATGCCTCTGTCAGTGTCACTGAGCTAAGAGGACACCAGTTAGGCTGTTTAGTTTTGTTTTCGTTTTTTTGTTAGTTTTTAGTTCTCCTTGAAAAAGCATCAGTGACCAGGTCAGGGGATGCTGCTTAAACCATGAATTAGCTTTTATTAGTATTGTAAATTGTACTATTTAAAGGAGACCTATTCTACAGCAGTTCAGAGTTTTTAATTCTGTTACAGTAGTTTTGTCTTATTTTCAAAATGCTCTATGGCCTATTGACTCATCACTACACACCTACCTCTCTGTACTTACTTTGTTCTTCATTTGAATTTTCTTAATCAGTGATTAACATTTATGTAGGATTTGGCAGTGCTGTATAAGCATTTTGGTACAAATGAAAAAAAAATCTGTGGCAAAAGTTCAAGTTCAAAGTTTGTCAATTCTTCATACAAAGATCATACACAGAACAGACTGTGTGCAGGATGCGCCTTGTGTGTGAGGTGGGTGGTATATAGTGTATGTCTTGCAGGGAGGGGAGTGGTGCACCAGTGATCTTCCTGGCTGTTTTCATGAAACGCTGCAGGGCTGTCTTCAGTGCAGCTTCTGCCCCACACAGTGATGCAGTTGGAAAGGATGCTCTCAGTGGTTCCTCTGAATGTGGGGCAAAATGTGGTCATGATGGGTGGTGAGGCACTTGCCCACTTGGATTTTTGCAGTCGAGGTTCTGCTGGGATTTCTTCACCAGTGATGCAGTGTTAGTCGTCCAGGAGAGGGCCTCACTGATGGGCGTCGCCAGGAATTTTGTGCTGCTCACTCTCTCCACAACAGCAGTATTGATGATCATTGGTGGGTGAACACTCATGTACACACACCAAGATAGCAAAACAGTCCACCAGCAGCCTGCTGCTCTTTTGCCATATCATATGTGTGACGTGCAGGTGTGGCCATGAGTGGGCATATCTGGACGTAAGCAACCAGACAACCAGTCACAAACACACATGCATCCATTTAACACAAACCCTCAAATACATACATACATACATACATGCATACATGCATACATACATACATACATGCATACATACATACATACATACATACATACATACCATACAGTCACACAAAATAACACATAAACACTCAAACACATATGTGCACACTCATATACACCCCGACATTCATGTACAGACCACATAAACACTTACATACTCACTCAAATACCCACTCACTCAAACTCAACTCAACAATCACTTACTGGTTTAGGACAAATCCACAGAGACAGGGGACACAGGGCTCAAAACTGGGACTGTCCTGGGTAAATAAGGACAACATTTTTTTAATTCAAAACTGGGACACAGCCAGGTTGGGATGGTTGGTATGAATAAAACTGTAAAAAGAGTGCGTAACATTGTCCATTCTCAACTCACTTGTGGGTCAGTTATAATCTGGGGGACTTCTGTTTGTGCTTTTTTTTTTTCCTTGCTCATTTTCAAGCACTGTTTTCTATATTTTAGTTAAACAAACAACAATATATGCCCCTCTTTACTGTTGGCAGGGATCAGAAAATAGGGACACCTGGGATATTTCTTGTATTAAACTGGGACAAATCACTGGTTTTGGATAAATCTACTGGGACAGGGGCCACGGAACTCCCAGGTAAATAGGCAAACCTGGTCACCCTAGTAACACCCTCATAACTCATGTTCAACTATTCAAAACTATAAATTCAGCTTGAGTTTGATAGAGGCACATGTGACAGGTTTGCATAGAAGTTATGGCTAATAACTTATCAAAACTGCAACCATTAGTATGCCACCCTCCTTAACCGAGCATGTGTCTTCTGTCTGTGCTCCACTGTGTGTGTTATTTCTCATTGTGTACATTGTGGTTATGGTTGTTAGTGTCCGTTTGTATTCTCACTGCCTTTTAATTGAATTGAACTGTTGTGTACAGTTGCACTTCTTTGTGTAATTCTCAGTGTTGTGTTTTTAGGGTGATCATGCTTACCATCTGTCCAGGGAGTACAGATGAAAACTAGCTGGTTGTGGGCTTGACAGAGAGGACGCTGGCGTTTACTGTTCGCCGCTTCTCTGCAAATCCTTTTTCAACCCACCTTCTGATTTCTGGCGTCTTACCCGAAGTCCAGAATCCGTAGTCGGGTGTACAGCAGTGGAACCGTCCCTGGAGAATCTTTATGATTCCCAGAATCTGTCTCCACATCGGGGCTAGGACGCCTGATGTCCCTCCGTCTGGGCCAACGGAGCTGTCGCTGGTGCTAGCCGCCACTCCAGCTGTCCTGCGATGTCCACCTATCCTCCACAAACACTGGGCCACCTCCGCCATCAAACGGTTATGTCCGCGTGGATTGTCATCGCTCTGGATCGTCACCCTGACCTGTCTTGTCATCTTGGCTCGCAATACCTGGTTAACAACAACTAGCACGAGTGCTAGCTCCTTCATCACGCCGACAGACACCATGGTGCAGTCACGGCGGCTCCAGAACGACATACCACCGCTACCACCACTCCTGGATCTACCGTCCTGGCCTCGGTACATCCACCGGGGTTCGGGCCGCCGGTTTTCATTCCTGAGACACGGCGGTGAGAGCTCCATCCCATCACTCTGGTCTGTAGCACCTCGCGTCTCACAACAACAGCGTCACCATCCACGTCATCAGAGCACTGCCACTCTGGGCACTGATAGCGCTGTGAGCTGGAGCGTCAGAAAACCCAGAGTGGATCATAGTGTTCTGCGCCCACTAAACAAACTAGTGTCGCCAAAATACATCACACTTCAACAACTTAATGTCCAATCATTATCTAATAAAGCCAGACTCATCCACAACCACATTCTGGATAAAGGGACAGACATCATGTGCCTTAGTGAGACGTGGCAGCAGCCTGAAGTCTACTCTTCCCTTAATGAGGCTTGCCCCCCTGGGTATTCATACCTGGCCAAGGCCCGCACAACTGGCCGTGGCGGGGGCCTCGCTGTGCTATACCACAGCAACATTGAGCTCTCCCTTCTGTCTGTACCCCCAGTTTGTTCCTTTGAAAGTCTGGTTTTTAACTGTAAACACCCATTCTCTGCTACAATAGCCCTCATCTACCGCCCCCCTAAACCACAGCCACTTTTCATTTCTGATATACATGACTTTCTTATGCCACTCGGCGCATCCTACAAAAACATTCTGGTCATTGGAGATTTCAATATACACATGGACTCTAACACATGCCGACATGGACTGCCTCAATCTTCATCAACTTGTTAATGGTCCTACACACAGCAAGGGCCACACACTGGACTTGGTAATCACTGACTCAATTCCAATTAATAATCCTCTGATATATGACTCTGGTGCCTCTGACCATCAGGCAATTGCCATCAAAGTCCCCATTTCCTCTCATTTCACCAAACAAAAACGACAAATAACTTTCAGGAATATCAAGAACATCGATCCTGAATCCCTCAAACAGGACTTTCAGCTTCTTTCTACCCCCCCGGAATCTACAGTTGCTGACCTTGTGGACTACTACAATAGCAACTTTAGCTCCATTCTGGACTCCCACACTCCACTTAAAACATGGACTGTCACCTTTGCCCGCTCGGCTCCCTGGTTCACCAACCAACTCAGAGCCATGAAGAGATCTGGCCGTGTCCTGGAGCGGGCTTACAAAACATCTGGTCTGACGGTGCATAAGTTGGCCTACCGGGAACATCAAAGAGCTTATGCAAAGGCTCTTTGCACAGCAAGGACACTACTCCACAATAATCAACAATAACCCAGGTAGCTCCAAAAAGCTCTTTTCCACCATCCAACACCTTCTAAAACCACAGCTTCCCTCACACCGTACCCCAACAGTAGCTAATTGCAATAAATTTCTGGATTCTTTCACCTGTAAAATTACCAATATTCGGTCCACTTTCCCAACATACAGCAACTTTCATGACACTTCAACAGTACCCATCACACAGTACCTTCCTAACTTCATGCTCACGATGCAGCAGGAGGTCAAGAAGATCATCCATAACTCTAAACCATCCACTTGCTTCCTTGATCCCCTTCCATCTCCCCTGCTCAAAACTCATTCCAGATCCATCAGTCCCATCATAACCAAAATCATGAATCATTCTCTTGCCACTGGAACCGTTCCTACTTCCCTTAAAACAGCCCTCATCAAACCTCTTTTGAAAAAGCCCACTCTCGACCCAGAACCTCTCTCACACTACCGCCCAATCTCAAACCTTCCATTCCTTTCCAAAATCCTTGAAAGAGTAGTTTCCCTTCAAATTCATAATCATCTCAAAAATAACAGTTTGTACGAAAAATTCCAATCCGGTTTCCGCCCATCCCACAGCACAGAAACTGCTCTCATCAGAGTGACCAACGATTTACTCATGGCCTCTGATTCCGGTTCCACCTCCCTCCTCATTCTTCTCTCTGCTGCGTTCAACACCATTGACCACCACATCCTGCTACACCGCCTCCAGCACCACATCGGCCTCTCCGACACTGCCCTTCACTGGTTTCACTCCTACCTCACTGACAGAACCGAGCATGTAGTCCTGGGGGATGCTAAATCCCGCCCCCACACTGTTACCTGTGGGTTTCCCCAGGGCTCCGTGCTCGGCCCCACCCTTTTCACCATCTACATGCTCCCCCTTGGGTGTGTCGTCGGCAGGCATGGAATCAACTTCCATTGCTATGCTGACGACACACAGCTCTACCTTAAGGTCACCCCCTCTGCCTCCCTCTCTGCCACTGTTGCCCGCCTTAACTCCTGCCTGGAGGAGATGGGCGCATGGATGAGTCAAAACTTCCTGCAGCTGAATGGCTCAAAAACTGAAGCCATTCAAACCGGCACTTCTCATCAACTTCACTCTTCTCCTGTCACCTCTGTTTCATTCTTTGGCCACAGCATCTCCCTCTGTTACAAACCTTGGGGTCAAATTTGACCCCCACCTCTCCTTCAGTGATCATGTCACCCACATCTGTAAAACTTCCTTTTTCCACCTCCGTAATATCTCTAAACTTCGCTCTTCACTTTCCCTCCCGGCTGCAGAGAAGCTCGTCCAGGCCTTTATCTCCTGCAGGTTGGACTATTGCAACGCACTCCTCATCGGGATCCCTGGCAGGAGCATCCAAAAGCTCCAGTATGTCCAAAACAGCGCTGCCAGGGTCCTGATGAGGGTGCAGAAACATGAGCACATCACCCCCATCCTCCACACCCTCCACTGGCTCCCCGTGCACCTCCGTATAGAATACAAAATCCTCCTGCACACCCACCACTGTCTCCATGGTGATGCCCCCACCTACCTCACAGACCTGTTCACACTACATACCTCAGCCAGGACCCGGTCAGGCCAACAGCACCGTCTGCTCCTGCCCAGGACACGCCTCAAGACCATGGGGGACCGAGCCTTTGAAGCCGCCGCTCCCTGACTGCAGAACGCCCTACCTGACCACCTCAGGGCCCCACAGACGGTAGAAGCTTTTAAAAAAGGACTCAAAACCTATCTTTTTAGAAAAGCTTACAACATTTGGTGATGTTTTTAATGTTCTTTTTATTGTAGCAAGTGTAGCACTTTGAGATTTGAAATCAAATGTAAAGTGCATTATAAATAAAATGTATTATTATTATTATTATTAGCCTCTCTGGATGATTGATTAATGTACATTGTCCCTGTTAAGGGAGACTGAGTTGCAACACTCATGCCTGACAGCAAGAAGGTTGCGGATTCAATCCCCTGGGTCGTCCGGGCCTTTCTGCATGTGCTCCCTGTGTCTGGATGGGTTTCCCCCATCAACTCAAAACATGCAGCACCCCTATGAACTAACATCAAGGATCATGACATCCACCCTCCTGTGGGCTCACCACCTGCAGAGGGGTTCATGGGGGGGGCAGGTGCTATGAGGATTGGGCAGCAAACTGGATTAAGCGGGAGAAGATGGATGGATGTCCCTGTTAAATAAACTACAAAAAATACAGAAAATAAAAAATTAGATTTGCATTTTTCTGAGATCCATCATTTTACCTTAAAGGCACTGTATGTAAGATTTTGATTTTAAATTTGATCTGTGCAAAGGTGTTCAAATGAAATCTATCTTTTACTGATCATATTTGTAACAGTGGGCTCATTGAGGGCCACAGACTGGTGGTCATACCGGCTCGTCAAAGCCTGAACCCGTCAGATCTCAGAAGCTAAGCAGGGCGGGGCCTGGTCAGTACTTGGATGGGAGACCACTGGGAATTCCAGATGCCACACCCAGGTCTCTGTTGAAAATGAGAATTGGTTCTCAACCGACCTACCTGGTAAAATAAAGGTAAAATAAAAATAAATAAAAAATGTTTGTTGAGCGGTGATAGAGAGGACCAATCACAGCCCTTATTATCTGTGTCACTTCCCCTTGCTGCTTGCATCATTTTGACGAGTAGTTAGAAAAATTTGGGGGTGCAGATTGGCCGAGGCAGACACTCTGTGGAGAGGTTACACGTTTAATCCATCCTTCCATACAAAAGTGATTTGTATGAGTTTAAGTCAATAAGGATTGCAGGCCAGAAACAGCTAAATAAAGATCAAAACTGATCATGAAAATTTTAAGATTATTAAGTTGGTAAAAAAGTCAGTCACAACATTGGATGAAAATTATGTAAAACAGTTATGATTTTGTAACACCTCAATGGGCAAGCCATCATTTTTGCCCGGAACACAAAAGTAGTAAATATGAAATGAGCACAACAGGAGGGCTAGCCATTCAAAGCACTTCATGATAATGGGTGCCACACAGGGCAGTAGTCATTAAAGCAGGATGGGGAAGGTTTCTTTGGCACAGGTATGATGGTGGTGGCTTTGAAGCAAGATGGGACAATGGCTTGTTCCAAAGAGGTGTTGAAGATGTCTGTAAAGACCTCCTTTAGCTCCTCTGCACAATCCTTCAGCACACGACCTGGGGTGTTGTCTGGACACGCTGCTTTGCATTGGTTGATGGTGGTCAGTGTCCTCTTCATGCTGGTGGCAGACAGGCATAGACTCTAGTCGTGGAGTTGTGGTTTTCTGTGGGCGGGTGTTGGTTTGTGGTTCAAAGAGTGCAAAGAAGCTGTTCAAGTCATTGAGCAGAGAGGTGTTGCTCTTCAATCATTCAATCAAACTTTATTTATAGTGTGTTCCATAAAAGCAATGTAACACAAAGCACATAGTGGGCATGTAGTGCGTGATGGCCTGGATGGCCTGCATATGCTCTGTGCATCTCTGCTGTCTTTGAAGTGGGAGGTTATCTTATTTGTGCTCTCCTTTTTGTCTTCCCTGATGCCCCAGGACAAGTTGGCTCTCACTGTTCTCAGGCCAGCTTCATCCCCACCTCTGAAGGTGTTGACCCTCAGCTCTGATCCTCAGCAGCCTGCAGATAGCCCTGTCAACCACGGCTTCCAGTTAGCCTGAGTGATAATGCTTTTCGTGTAAGCCACATGATGGATGCATTTGGTGATGTCAGAGGTCACAGTGTCTCCTCAGTGTTAATAAGGTTGTTGTAGGTGGCAGTTTGCTTAAATATTTCAGTCTGTTGAGTCAAAGCAGTTTTAAGAGCCCCCAGCCTTCCTGGCTTTTTTTTTTTCTAGCGCTTCTGCCACCCCCCACGAAATGTCACCACGTGCAGCTGCCCTATAGATCAATGTTGTTATTTGGAAATTCTAACACAGTGATCTGTGGGTGTCATAGGTTATGACTATAGAGGAGACACAAGCACAGTATGTCTGCTTTAAATACAGTGCTGAAAGACCTGGCTATTTTTCTTATGTGAAATTAGGCTCATCACCAGAAAATGCATCTTCAAATATTGGCACAGTTCCATAAATTTTAATTTTGGAAATGTAGTATCAATATTGGGCAAAGTCATTGTAGCTTCTGTCACAGCTTCAAGTCTATAATAACTGAAAAATGATTTAAATATTGCTGACAATTATTACAATTATGGATTGTAACTTAAATCTTAAAATTCGACTTTATTTTCACAGATTTTTTTGTCTGCTGGAGCTGTTACAGGCATTGTAAGTCTCCACGCATGACATACGTATGATGAAGGGCCTCTGGAGCATAGTTCAGCTGAGGCCCCAGGCTGGAGGGGGTGGGGGTGAGGTGGAGGATGGTTAGGGGGCTGGGGGGAGCGATGTGAAACTGAGGCAGAAACTGTACCCACACACAGCAGGGTCAAGACCAGCACATTACTGACACTGCACAGGTGGAGCACGGGGTGACGTGGGGGGCACAGGTGGAATGGGGTGAGGGAGGGTGCCTGGTGTGGGGGTGAGGCAGGGGGGCACAGGTGGAATGGGGTGAGGGAGGGTGCCTGGTGAGGGGGTGAGGCAGGGGGGCACAGGCCGATCTTGACAGCAAGTAAGTTCTATGGAACTACAAAACTGTAGAGAACAGCAAAACTTTTATCAAATTTGCCATTGAAATGAGCAGAATGAAGTCCACATGTCAGAGTCTTCATTTCCTTAAAGCATCACACAATTATATTTCAGATTTTACAAAAAAATGGCCTAGTCTTTTTTAGTTTTGTAATTTTAGTGAAGGTTATAATACTGGTTGGGCAAGGGCAGCATATGACATACATAGAGGTTTGATGCCTAGCAACCATGATGTTAACGAGGGCTAAAATTTGTCAAAATTGCACAAGGGTTGATTTGACAAACTTTATTGTGCTAATCAGATGTTTAAAAAAATCTTCCTTCTGAATTAATTGCCTCTGTATTTTGGATGGAACTGATGGGAAGTGATGACATGGGGGTTCTACAACTCACTGGTTTCCTGTTTTCTACTTTTATGCAAAAAACATATTTACCAACTGTACTGTCCACCAAACCAAGTCAGAATTAGAAGGTCGTATATTATAATAATTTATGAAAATCACTGGAAGCACCAGCACAAAGTGAATGCGATTGGACGGGGCTAAATAAGGTTATATGGGGTATTTTTCCAGCTATACTTTTGTGAAACACAAAGTTGTGATTTATGTCCTTACTCTTATATATTTGCATTCATTTGCAAAGAAAAGCCAAATTAGTCGCCCAGTCCTCTGTTGTTAAGTGGTGCACATAGATCCCTGCAGCTCAACTTTAAGCTGTTCAATAATTGTATTTTTTTCTTTTCTTTTTTTTCCCCTTTTGCTGTTTAAAGAAGGGGTATTACACAAAATATTTAGATTTATTTTTTAGCTTTCTACATTGTTATAATGTTCCCTCATCACTTAAAGAGGTTTTAGATGTCATCCATGCATGTTTGAGTAATCTAGCAATCTCTCCCAGGCTCTATTCGAACCCTCCTTACAGTTAGCTGTTAGATTCTGTGCAATGCTCAGGCCACAAGTCTACATCAGCACTCATGCTCCCACTCCACAATTCTCCTTAAATATACAAAAACATGATACTGTGTGCAGTAATTTCATTACTGGGATGCACAGTGATTGTGTTGTGATCGTTCTCTGAAGGGAACAGGCACAAAAAGTAAAAAATGAAACTTATAAAACATCCTGTTTTCTGTGTATATATTTTCAAAACTCTAAAGTGCCCCCTCTTTAATAGTGTGTTTGTTTTTATTTATAAATCTTCTCACTTGATTTCTAGTTTTGTTCTGATTATGTGTTTTGCAATTATTACACTAAAACTTGTCTTTGTTATGAGTCTGTTGTTATCACTATATTGGTAAAGATGTAAAGCTGATACTGCATTCACACAATTGAACTGAATGGTTACAGCAGCTGTCCATGGTGCTAGAAGAGATGACACTGAGCCTGGTAAAGATGAAGAGACTGAAAAACCAGCAGCTCCGTATCAGTCAAAAATGTCTAAAAGAAGCAAAACTGAACTTCAGGTGTATTCATGATGAGGAAATAGCACCAACTTAAACAAAACATGCTATGAATACAGATCATTTAAAGAGGGTAGAGAGTATTCTTCTATGGTGTAGTAACTGCTAACACAACATATTTAGATGACCTTTTATTGTTTTGAAGAAAGTGATATTTGCCGCAAATAACGTAGTAACATGTTTTATAGGTTTCACTTTTGTTTTTGATGCTCTGAGTCTCCCCTTTGCTCTCCACATTAAGTTACTCCCACTTCAGAGGCCATATTTTCCCTTTAACCTAAATGTGCGTAATTACTATTTTGACTTCACTCACTAGTATTGCTTGGGGCAGCAGTAGTGCAAGAAAATACAATACAAGACACAAAAGCATGATAAATACCTGGAAGTAAATCTGAATGCTGTGCGTGTCTGTGTCTGATCTGTACCTTTAATACAGACGTAAGTTCGTATTCCTGTGTTTGAGAGATGCGGCAGAAGCACTTATTCCAGCTTTTCTCATATTTTCTGAATGATGTGGGTTATTTGGTCTTGGCCCAGCAGGTAACTAAGGATGGTTATTAACTTTGGCTACAATTACACATATTTATTTATTAAGTACATGTACATAGCTGTTTTCAACCTCCCACCCACTGTCTCACTCCTGGTGTTTCTGTTTTGGTCCCTCAGACCTTCCTCAGGTGCATACAAATGCATGCTATTTTCAATTTGTTTTTGTTTTTGTTTTTTTTAAGTTTTATGAGTCAGTATCCCCCTTCAGAGCTCTATCACATTAAATTAAATAAATTAATTCAATTCAGTTTTATTTCTATAGCCCAGAATCACAACAACAGTTGCCCCAGTGGGCTTCACAGTGAATAAACATGGAAACATAATCTGACATAGACATCAGCAAACACATTGTCCCATCCTCAGTCTCTCGATGAACACACAATCCCAGGTGCAGTATGGGAAAATTCTCTCCAGACACTGTTGTCAACCAGCTGTCACCGTGCGGCACCTTCAGACCTGAGAGCTTTGAGGAACCAGTCAGTTTATAGAGAGCAGAGGTTTAGACAGACGTGTGGGAGGCTGCCTTCAACCAGGCAGGTGAGGCAATCTAGGCAGGTGGGGGCTCAACCAGACAGGTGTGGGGCTCAACCAGACAGGTGTGGCATCCTTACAGGCAGATGGAGAGGGGTAGAGCGAAGGTCTGGTAAGTGTCTGCTCATGGGAGGACCTCTGAAACATCTGAAACATCTGAAACAGCTCCACTCCCCAAGGGGAGCGGTAGAGAAGGAGAGAGAGACACTGGTGAACAGCAGTGAACTGATTTGTCTGTGTAAAACATGAGGTTATGGGACAGAGATGAAGGAGAAGGAGCAGTTTGAATAAGAGGACAGAGGCTCAGGGCTCCATACTTCCCCCAGCATCTAACTCCTAGAGCAGCCTGACTTCAGCTGTGGAGTTAACCCTGCTCCTCTAACCTGGCCATAAGCTTTCTCATAGAAGAATGTTTTAAGCCGAACCTTAAATGCAGAGACTGTTTCTGCCTCTCTGACATGAGGTGGAAGCTGATTCCAGAAAACAGGAGATTGGAAACTAAAAGTTCTACCTCCCATTGTAAGTTTATTAAATCTGGGGACCATTACATTACAACTGGCATGTGTTCTGCCAATGAAACTACTGCACATTGCATCAGGTTTGTAAAGTTACTGTGTACAGTTTTGTATCATATTTTTGTCCATGAAGAATTGTGTGTGAGGTGGGTAACATAGGCCATGGGCAGGGCATTGCTCATACGCTTACAAGTAACTGTAAGGAAGGTTTGAAAAGGGCCTGGTGGAAGGGCAACGAAGACTTAAATTTGTCAACTGGACCAAAGTTTTGATAGAAGATGTTTCGCCGCTCATCCGAGCTGCTTTTTCAGTTCTGCTCAGAATGCTGGAGACACTGACTTATATCTGCCTGAAGAGGGAGGAGTTAACACTCCAAATTACTTAGAAACTCACCCTATTGTGTACAGTTTCTGTTATCACCTCACCCTATTGAAATGGACTGGCTATTCACACCTCTGGACTTGACCTGGCTACACCTATTGTTTTCTTAATTTGTTTTGATTTTGGTTTGAGGATGGAGTTATAGATGGAGACAGGTGGTGCCTGAGTCCATTTCTGTTTAAAGAAGGGTTCTTTTTTAACAAAGACGCTTCTTTAACTCCACGTTCAAACCAATTCTTCTCTCTGGCTCAGATCTGCACCTCACTGTCCTCAAAGGCCCGTGGCTTTAAGGTGCAGATGTACAGCAGACTGAGGTCCACTCTGGGTTTCTCGTCTGTGCTGGTTCATCCTTTTGTGTAACGGTTGTTTTGTTTCTCCAGTGTAGCTCACTGCAGTCTTCACTACACTGAATAGAGTAGACGACATCGCTTTGTTTGTGGGTCGGAGTTTTGTCCTTAGGGTGGACCAGTTTTTGTCTTAAAGTGTTTGTGGGTTTGAAGTAGACGGGAATATCATGTTGTCTGAAGATCCTCTTGAGTTTCTCAGACACCCCAGCAAGATAAGGGATAGTTACAGCCCTTCTCCTGGGTTCTGGTTCTGTGTTTTCTTGTTTCTTCTCTCTCTTGGTTTTGTTGAAAGCCCCTTTAGGATCTCCACAAACAGAGAGGGCGTTCTGCACATGTCGTTCCTCTTTCTTGCTTGTAGGAACCAGTTGGGCTCTGTGTCGTAGAGTCCGAATCTCTCCAAGTTTGTGCTGCAGTGGGTGGTGTGAACCAAAAAGCAGGTCCTGGTGTGTGTGGCTTTCTGAAGACTTCCACATGAGGGCGCCGGTCCTCTCCAATGGTTACTGCACAGTCTAAGAAGGCCGGTCTGTTCTCACTGGCATCCTCACGGGTGAATTTGATGTTGGGGTCTATTGAATTGATATGTGCAGTAAAAGGTTCCAATTCTTGAATTTTGATTTTTAAAAAGTTGTCATCTACATAACGATACCAGTGTGTGGGCTTCATTCGGGCATAAGAAGCCAAGGCCCTCTGTTCGAATTGTTCCATGTACAAATTGGCGATGATGGGGGAGACCGGTGAGCCCATCGCACAGCCGTGGATTTGCTTGTAGAAGTTTCCTCTGAACTGGAAATAGGTGGTGTTTAAACAGATTTCCAGTAGTTGGCAGATATGGTCAGGTGAAAGTTTGGTTCTCTCTTCTAGCTCAGTGTCTTGTAATAATCTTAGTCTTACTGCCTCGACAGCTACTGAAGAGAGAGGTCACGTCGAAGGAAACCGTAGTCTCATCTGAGTCGAACTGGAGATTTTTGATTTTATTCACAAACTCTGCTGTGTTCTCGATGTGATGTTCCGTGTTACCCACCAATGGGGCCAGAATGGTCTTCAGGTGTTTGGCCACATTGTAGGTGATGGAGTCAGTTCTGCACACAATTGGTCTGAGTGGTACCTCTTGTTTGTGGATCTTAGGAAGTCCATAGATGCAGGGGGTGGAGTTCCCTGGATACATTCTGTAATACAGTTGACGGTCAATTACTTCTTCTTTCTCCAGTTTCTGCAAGCAGACAATGATCTTCTTCTTGTATCCACTGGTGGGATCCCGTTTTAGTAGATTGTACGTTGTGGTGTCACTGAGAATACTGTTCATCTTGGCCTCATAAACTGCTGCATTCAGAATGACTGTGCCTCTCCCTTTGTCTGCTGGCAGGATGTTGATGCTGTGGTCTTTCTCCAGAGCAATGATGGCCTTCCTCTGGTGTAACATTGGAGGGTGGAGGCTTGGCATTGCTCAGTGCCGCTGTTAGTTTCAGTCTAAGGTCTCCAGCTTCTGTCTCTGTGAGTTTGTTGTTCTTGATGGCAGTTTCTGTAGCTGTGATGTAGTCCACTGTGGGGATCCCATTAGAAGTTACAGAGAAATTCAGTCCTTTGGAAAGTACCTCTTTCTCTGCTTGAGTGAGAACCCGGTTATATAGGTTTTTGACCCAACGTTCTTTGTGCATCGAACGGCTTGGCATCTTTTCTTTTCCCACTCCGGTGACAGTGGTGTGTCGGATTACGGTGTTGGAGTTGTGTGAACTTCCTTATGTGGCCTGGTGGAGGTCACAAGAGTACACGAACATGCATGGATGGCATCTAAAACCTTTTCAGGCATGTTTTTTTTTAATAACAGAATAATGTTATAACATGGTAGAAAGCTTAAAAAAATGTAGTTTGCTCGTTAAATTCCAGGGTATTGACATTGGCAGGACAACAGCCGGTCTCATAGGCAGGCATGGCTGTTGTCATGGGTTCATGGTATGTTGTTTGCTCCACCTCTGAAAATCAGGTTTGTTCAATTTGCCCTGTAGGACCTCTGCATTTGACCCATCTGAGTAGTTTCTGAGTCAGGAGCAGGGGCCATCCAGGTGCAGCACACAGGGGCCTTTTTCTGGACGATTGTCCACATCCAAACTAGAGATCGATTGATGTCGGCCTTTTCATGGCCAGTGCTCATTATTTGGAATCCAGAACAACTAATTAGCTCTGGGCCAATATGCAGAGCCAATTCAGATTATTTTTGTTACCTCTTTGCAAATAAAGCTTTATGGGTAATCTTAAGGCAGCAAATTGGCAAAAATATTGGCCCGTGCCAGAGATTTAAGGCTGATTGCAGATGTGCTAAAAAGTGCAAATATTGTTCCGATATAAATCTGATCCAAACACAGATATAATTTACACACTCCACACAGAATGGGCTCAGGTGTTAGCGATGCATAATTACCAAAACACATACATACATCACTCAAATTACAGCTCAAGATTAACTCTGACACACTATTCAACTTTTTTTTTTTTTTTTTACAGCTGACATGTTCTCAGGGAGCTGTATTAGCTCTTTAGATCAGTGACTAAGTTGAGTCGTTTTGTGTGAGAGCGCAGGCTTACGAGGGGCCAGCAAGAAATACCACACATCTCCGGCTTTGTTGTAGCTAAATTATAACAAAGGATTTTCTCTAATTGGCATAACAGCATCCGTCAAGTCACTGTTTTCTCTTGTTCCATGCCCAAACTCCAGAGTGCCTCAATCGTCCAAATGATGAATCCAGCCAGCCAAAGTGCACACAGTCGCTCATTAGTAGGAACTTTCTTAATTGCTTGTTCTTCTTAAAAAACTGACACATCTCACCATTCACCCTTTTTTATTTCACTTCCATGCAGGCAGGTTCCCAGTAGCTTGCTGGAATCACCCCCCTACACTTTTTTTTTCATTTCACTGACAGGATCCTAGCAGTTTTTCCTTGACAGACAACAAAGTGCACGGCCAGGCTTCCTGCATAATTTATGAAGGGAGATGTACGAGGCGGGTTATTAGCTCCCCATGCTACGACACTCCCTTGATGTACAGTTAAAGCTAGTGCCTGTACCAAATACAAGGCATAAACAAATCAAAACGGTGACAAGTTTGTTCGGATATGGGCTAATGTGGGAAAATAAGACAATAGTGCGATACAGAGGGAGGCCAGCGCGCTCTGGCCAATTAGTGGAATGTTGGGCTGGTTGTTAATAGCAGACACGTCACCTCTGCTCGCTCTCATTAGGAGATCTGGCAAATTTGCAGTGGCTGCGGCTATTAAGAAACAAATAGGTGGTGGTGACTGAAAAATAGGTTGGAAAGGTTGGCCCTGCGGGGACAGACAGGGAATCCAAATATTGGAGGGACCCTGCAAATATTGCATGATTAATGCCTGATACAGTTGTGTTGGTCTGTTACAGCCATAGGCCAGAGAAGGATGTGGGACAGGATGTGGTGCCTCTCAGATAGAAGGAGAGAGGCCTGTATGAAACTACTTTTGTGAAGTTTCCCAGTCTTACATAATACACATGCTGTACCTATGGGTTAGAAGCACCATGCAGCTTAAACTGGTGTTGACTGGAAACATGTCATGTTCATGTGACCTGAGGGTATAAAATGTGAAGACAAATCGGGCGCCTTCGAAGTTTTTTGCAGCCTCATATTAGCAGGTGCACTGAGATTAACTTCCCTCACCCGATTTCTCTATAATCTCTCCTGTAAAAATGTATCTGCTTGAAATTGTTTTACACAGATATGTGAGTGTGCATGATTATTATAGTCTGATGGACTGTGTGTGTAGTCATATGTTATATGTGTTTGACTTGCCACGTCCTCCTCTTTGTGAGTGAATCTTTCTCTCTGTGAGTGAATCTTTTTCTCTGTGAGTGAATCTTTCCTTCTATGAGTGAATGAATTGTTGTTTGTCTTGTCCTGTCTGTCAATACGAAGGCCAGAGAATCTTCAAGCTGGCATGTGTCATACGTGTTTGTCTCTTGTCACGTCTGTCTCTTTATGTGTGAGTTAATGAATTATAAGTGAATGAATGGTGGAAACATTATATAAATGTTAAATAATAAATCTGTGGTGCAAAATCACGATAAAGACCATTTCAAGCATCGTCCACATCTGTAAAATTACATACATACTTTAGGAGGCACCGGTGTCCACCTAAAGGGAAGCACTGTTTGAATATATTTTATATGGATTATCAAGTGAAAATTTGAATTGGAGAATTGTAACCTGAGTGGCGAAGGGCTAAGAAGGGGGAATGTTTGATATCTAGAGTATTGTATTCTCTATGACCAAGGAATATAACAGGACAGGAAAATGTCTTTGTTAGGAATTAGGTTGTAATTAATAGTATTAAAGGAAAGGATTTGATTATAGGATAAACTTTAGGGGGTTGTGGATCTCCTTGTGCTGAGTAAGGGTAAAAAGTCTGATGCCTGCTGTGATAATTAAGGAACCCTACTTAAACGCACAGTGACTGTGGACCTAGCTGCATTGCTAACCAGAGGCTTTCTTTGACGTAATGACCACAACTGGTTCTGTCTGTGGGCCTCTGAGGACTTCATTCATCCTGGCGCAGTGCCATGATGGAGCAGCAACGCTAATATACATTTTAATGGTGGCTAATGGGAGGAGAGGAGGAGGGGAAGGAGAAACAGTGGGTGTAGTGAGTTGTAAATGAACGAGGAGGCTGAGCGCGCCACGATAAATTTAGCTTTTCATGTTTAATTATGCCCCGGCTGCGTGCGGCACGGCGGATAAATCAAGCCATTATTATGCTGTGCGTCTGCTCCTCTGGTGTTCGATCCTCCCACTTGTTTGTGCTTGTTTAGTCAGGAGTTGTGGTGGTACAGGCAGCGCAGAAGGACTGAGGCTTGGGACAGTCAGAGTTTTACTGTAGTGATATCAGTGAAAAGAGTGAGCAGAGGAGAAGGCTTCACAGAAATGTCAGATAATAAACACTGCCACTCAAAAGTTTGGCCACACCTTCTCTTTGTCTTTTTTTCTTTGTTTACTACTTCCTGCATTTTAGCCACATACAGAAGACACCAAATATATGCTGCAAGATACATTTAATCATGCAGTAAAAACAGAAAAAAGTTAATCTGTTTAAATATCCATCCATCTTCTCCCGCTTAATCCAGCTGGGTCGCGGGGGCAGTTTGCTGCCCAATCCTCACAGCACCTGACCCCCTATGAACCCCTCTGCAGGTGGAGCCCACAGGAGGGTTGTTTAAATATGTATTTGCAAATTCCACCTTTACTTTTTCAAGAGCACTGCAGTCCTCTGGGCTTCTGTCAATAATCCTAATTCTGTCATCATGAAATCAGATGAAAATGGTTTACACTTTCCAACTGTGCCTGGTCAGGGTCAAGAAAGAGTGCAAAGAAAAGGTCAAGATATTTAGTCTGTGTGTGTGTGTGTGTGTGTGTGTGTTTCTGTGTGTGTGTGTGTGTGTGTGGGTGTGTGTCAATTTTAATTTCAATTAATTTTTCTAGCACCCACAATCACAACAACAGTTGCCTCTAAGGGCGTTCCAAGATTTGGATGAGTAAAACATACACACAGACATATCAGAACAGGAATAAACAACATTCATGTAAAGCAGCAAATGAAACATGGTCCAGTCATCCCCTGTCCTTAGACCCTCCTTCTCAGCAAGGAAAAACTCCAAAAAACCCAGGGTCCTGGGAAAAAGAAGAAACCTCAGGGAGAACTACAGTGAAGGAGAGATCCACTCCCATGGACGGACAGGCTATAGATGTCCAGGCCCGTGGGCCAGTTCAGTATGACCACAGCTACCCAGGTGGGGAAGGAGCCGGGGAGGAGGAGGAGGAGCCGGGCGAGGAGGAGGAGAGGGGTCCAGCTGCCATCAGGCGTCTGAAAGAGTTCCACTCCACAGGGGGAGTGGGACAGGGGACAACATGTGAATAGCAATGAACAAACTACAGATGAGAACATAGTGAGTGATGCTGATGAGAAAATAGGAGGAAACAGAGGACAGTGCTCAGGTTGCCACACTTCCCCCAGCTTGTTATCTCCTGCAGCAGCTTATCTTAGTGACATCAACTAAGTAACCTGGTCATAAGCTATTCCGAAGAGGAAGGTTTTAAGCCTGGTCTTAAATAAAGAGACTGTGGAGCCTGTTTAACACCAACAGGGAGTTGATTCCATAACACAGGAGCTTGGTAACTGAAGGCTCTCCCCCCCACTGTACTTTTAGACACTCTAGGAACCACTAATAATCCTGCATTCTGAGAGCGAAGTGCTCTATTTGGCTGATAGGGGACAATGGCATCCTGAAGATATGATGGGGCCATATTGTTTAAGGCTTTGTATGTCAGCTCCAAAAAGTCAATTTTGCATAATACCGCCTCTTTAAGTAGTTGTTTTAAATGTACCATGAAGTATTTGACTTGCTGACTACTATTTGTTTTGTGTGTGAAAAGCTTTTGTGGAGCAGCTGGATTCGTGCTGCCCTCTGTTCCTGGAGATATGTGGAACTTTCAGCAGTTTGATAAAAGCAGGATGTCGGGGAGGGTTTTCACTCTCACCTCTGATCTCAAACACACCTGCACCACACAACCGCTTCATTGGAAAATTCCTCTGCATTGTTGTCATGGGAACAGATAGAACATGTGCCATTCTTTTAGTGATTTACTCCCTGTATGTGATCACAACATTTTGCCCATAGTTTTCAAATTAGTTGAAGTTGGGTGAGAATTCTTTTTACTGTTGTAAAGTCGACATTTTGCCCTGGGATCTCCACAGGAAACAAAAACGGACACAAAGTTCAATGTGTTAGTCAACCAGGCTTCAACCCAGAAAATGAATATGACACATTTGTGGAACCAAGGCCTAGTAAATAATGACAGTTGTGATATCTGTGCATCATGTGCTTGGACACTTATTCAAAAACAGGATTCTCTCAGTTATGTAGCTCCACATGGAAAATATTAACATTAAAAAGGAGAATATGAATGCAACATTCAGGCTTACAATAAATTAAATGTTTCATCTTTATCTTGGTTTTCTTTATTGGAAGCTTGTCACCATCTCCAAAGCTAAAAAAAAAATGCTTTGTTCCACCTTGTGATGTCATAAAGTGGTAGTTTTTATGTTAAACATATTATGTTGACATCTGTCCGTTAAACCCTCCTCTAGTTTGGGGGTCACGGCCCCGAGTGCTCCGATCACCACAGGCACCACCGATGCTTTCACCTTCAGGCCTCTCCAGCTCTTCTTTGAGCCCCTGGTATTTCTCTAGTTTCTCGTGTTCCTTTTTCCTGACATTGCCATCGCTCGGTATTGCAATGTCCACCACCACGGCTTGGTTCTCTCGCTTATCCAGAACCACGATGTCTGGTTGGTTCATCACCATTCTGTCAGTCTGTATCTGGAAGTCCCACAGGATCTTGGCTCATTCTCCACAACCTTTGGAGGTGTTTCCCACCTTGATCCTGGGGTTTCCAGCCCGTACTCTGCACAGATGTTTCTGTACACTGTGCCGCTACTTGGTTATGTCGCTCCATGTTTCCCTGCAGCATCTTACACCTGCAGTTATGTGCTGGACTGTCTCAGGCACTTCTTTGCACAACCTACACCTTGGGTCTTGTCTGGTGTGGTAGATCTGGGCCTCTATTGCTCGGGTGCTCAAGGCTCCTGTGCCTCTCCAGACATTGGGAGGATTTCCTGATATCAGCCACTTCAGTTATGTTTGCATGTTTTTCCACTGTTTTTTTTTTTTTTTACTACAAAAGGCAAATACACTAAACTATCCTAATGTAATGTGACCTTTGATTTGTTTGACATTGATATTTTATGAATTAACATAAATTTGTGTCATGATTATTTTGCACTTATTATTTTATTAACAATTCATATTATTTATTATATTATGTTTGGGTACATTACATTTACTTTATGCATCATTATAATGTTTCTTGTTTCAGTCGACTGCATTTGGTCACTGCCCCTGGTTAAAGAAAAGTAAACACTGCGCACATGAGAAAGAAGAATGTGCAGAATAAAGACGAGCTGTACACTGTCCTGCCGTGTTGGTGTATTTTAGCGAGGATGACGGCTGGAAATGCATTATATCACATCAAACTGTGACCCGCCACAGCCACAGCCTCAGGAGACGGGTGAGGACAGTATATTTAGGTCACACTAACCTCAGCCCCACAGTCACAGTCTGCACACGGTCTCAAAGATCATTTTAACCTGCTGCATTACTGCACTTTAGGAGAATCATATTTCAAAGCAACTTTAATTGTTGTATCATTTCCACTGCGTTTATGACGTGCTTTTTTCTATAGCTATAATTATAAGGAAAGTGTGAAAAACAGGGGAGGCTCGTAACAGTAGTGAAAGGAGAGGCGAGCTGACACGTTTTATTAATGAGGATGTTTTAATCATGTATTCGCGTGGCTGTAATGGGAAAATGAATGCATAAAGTTTGACTCGCTCTAATCTTCAGCACACTTTAATTAGCTTTAATGTTATTGAGGCCTAATTCAATTTGTGTTCTAATTAAGACACAGATCCAGTCTAATTACAGCTGACAGAGGAGCGGCGGAGGTGTGCTGGAATTGTTGGGGAGTCCACATTTTCATGTTTTCCATTTACTTTACAGTGACAGGCGCACACAGACATCAGCTCTGGAACCAGTGGAAAATACGGAGCTTTATCCTGAGTTACTGTGCAGATAACATGATTTTTTTGTATGTTGTATAGTATAAAAGATGTCCAGGACGTTACTTAAACAAGACCTGCAGATATGGAGTAGACGGGCTGCAAGTGAATCAAAAATACTGAAAATCAGATTCTAAGTGATACTAAAACATCACATCACATTTACAGGACAGAAATGAAACTTTCCTGAAGAGCTTCAGAATGAGCTCAAAACAACAGTCACATTTTGTTGAATGATACCGAACCATACGAGTACTTTTCTGGTATTTCATAATAATATATAACATAATTTGATTATATATTAATTTGATTATAACATAATTTGATTATCCCCTCCTCGAACCGCCACCTTAACGTGGTGGAGGGGTTTGAGCACCCGAATGATCCCAGGAGCTATGTTGTCGGGGGCTTTATGCCCCTGGTAGGGTCACCCAAGGCAAACAGGTCCGGGGGCCAGGGTCAGGACGCAGCGGTTCAGAAGACCCTTATGATGACGATAAAAACTAGGTCAATGACGTCGCCCGGAAAGGCGGTACCGGGGCCCCACCCTGGAGCCAGGCCTGGGGTGGGCGCTCGATGGCGAGCGCCTGGTGGCCGGGCCTTTTCCCACGGGGCCCGGCCGGGCGCAGCCCGAAGGGACGACGTGGGACCGCCCTCCCCTGGACCCACCATCCGCGGGAGGAGCCATAGGGGCCGGGTGCAGAGAGATCTGGGCGGCAGTCGAAGGCAGGGGCCTCGGCGACCAGATCTCCGGACATGGAGACTAGCTCTGGGGACATGGAATGTCACCTCGCTGGGGGGGAAGGAGCCTGAGCTTGTGCGGGAGGTTGAGCGTTACCGGCTAGATATAGTCGGCCTCACCTCCACGCACAGTTTGGGTTCCGGAACCCAACTCCTTGAGAGGGGCTGGACTCTCCATTTCTCTGGCGTTGGCCGCGGGGAGCGGCGGCGAGCTGGTGTGGGCCTGCTCATTGCCCCACAGCTCAGTCGCTGCGTGTTGGAGTTTACCCCGGTGAACGAGAGGGTCGCGTCCCTGCGCCTTCGGGTCGGGGACAGGTCTCTCACTGTGGTGTCGGCCTACGGGCCGAACAGCAGTGCAGAGTACCCGGCCTTCTTGGAGTCCCTGGGAGGGGTACTGGACAGTGCACCAACCGGGGACTCCGTTGTTCTACTGGGGGACTTCAACGCCCACGTGGGCAATGACAGTGACACTTGGAGAGGGGTGATTGGGAGGAACGGCCTCCCCGATCTGAACCCGAGTGGTGTTCTGTTATTGGACTTCTGTGCTAGTCACAGTTTGTCCATAACGAACACCATGTTCGAGCACAAGGGGGTCCATCGGTGCACGTGGCACCAGGACTCCCTAGGCCGGAGGTCGATGATCGACTTTGCTGTCGTTTCATCTGACCTCCGGCCGTGTGTCTTGGACACTCGGCAGAAGAGAGCAGAGCTGTCAACCGATCACCACCTGGTGGTGAGTTGGGTCCGCTGGCGGAGGAGGAAGCCGGAAAGACCTGGCAGGCCCAAGCGTATCGTGAGGGTCTGCTGGGAACGTCTGGCGGAACCTTCTGTCAGTGTGGCCTTCAACTCACACCTCCGGGAGAGCTTCTCCCAGATCCCGAGGAGGCTGGGGACATGGAGCCCGAGTGGAGGCCGTTCTCGGCCTCCCATTGTCGATGCGGCCGTTCGTAGCTGTGGCCGCAAGGTCTGTGGTGCCTGTCGCGGCGGCAATCCCCGAACCCGGTGGTGGACACCGGAAGTAAGGGATGCCGTCAAGCTGAAGAAGGAGTTCTTCCGGGCCTTATTGGCCCAGTGGACTCCTGAGGCAGCTGACGGGTACCGGCGGGCCAAGCGTGCTGCAGCCCGGGTGGTTGCAGAGGCAAAAACTCGGGTCTGGGAGGAGTTCGGGGAGGCCATGGAGGAGGACTATCGGACGGCCCCAAGGAAATTCTGGCAAACCGTCCGGCGCCTCAGGAGGGGGAAGCGGCCCTTCACCAATACTGTTTACAGTGCGGGGGGAGAGCTGCTGACCTCGACTGGGGATGTTGTCGGGCGGTGGAAGGAATACTTTGGGGATCTCCTCAATCCCACCGTCACGTCCTCCGAAGAGGAGGCCGAGGCTGGGGACCCAGAGGCGGACTCATCCATCACCCTGGCCGAAGTCACTGAGGTGGTCAGAAAGCTCCTCGGTGGCAAGGCTCCGGGGGTGGATGAGATCCGTCCTGAGTACCTAAAGTCTCTGGGTGTTGTGGGGCTGTCTTGGCTGACACGTCTCTACAACATCGCGTGGCGGTCGGGAACAGTACCTCTGGACTGGCAGACCGGGGTGGTCCCTCTGTATAAAAAGGGGATCGGAGGGTGTGTTCCAACTACAGGGGAATCACACTCCTCGGCCTCCCCGGTAAAGTCTATGCCAGGGTGCTGGAGAGGAGAGTTCGGCCGATAGTCGAGACCTCGGATTCAAGAGGAGCAGTGTGGTTTTCGGCCTGGTCGTGGAACACTGGACCAGCTCTACACCCTCCATCGGGTGCTCGAGGGTTCATGGAGTTTGCCCAACCAGTCACATGTGTTTTGTGGACTTGGAGAAGGCATTCGACCGTGTCCCTCGTGGTGCCCTGTGGGGGGTGCTCGAAGTATGGGGTCCGGGGCCCTTTGCTAAGGGCTGTCCGGTCCCTGTATGACCGGAGCAGGAGCTGTGTTCGCATTGCCGGCAGTAAGTCAGACCTGTTCCCGGTGCATGTTGGACTCCCCCAGGGCTGCCCTTTGTCATTGGTTCTGTTCATTGTATTTATGGAGAGAATTTCTAGGCGCAGCCAGGGGCCGGAGGGGTCCAGTTCCGGGGACCACAGGATTTCATCTCTGCTTTTCGCGGATGATGTCGTCCTGTTGGCTCCATCGAATCAGGACCTGCAGCACTGAGGCGGTTTGCAGCCGAGTGTGAAGCGGCTGGGATGAGAATCAGCTGTTCCAAATCCGAGGCCATGGTTCTCGACCGGAAAAAGGTGGATTGCCCTCTCCGGGTGGGTGGGGAGTCTCTGCCTCAAGTGGAGGAGTTCAAGTATCTCGGGGTCTTGTTCACGAGTGAGGGGAGGATGGAGCGTGAGATTGACAGGCGGATCGGTGCAGCGTCGGCAGTGATGCAGTCGCTGCATCGGACCGTTGTGGTGAAGAGGGAGCTGAGCCGAAAGGCGAAGCTCTCGATTTACCGGTCAATCTACGTTCCTACCCTCACCTATGGTCATGAGCTTTGGGTAATGACCGAAAGAACGAGATCGCGGATACAAGCGGCCGAAATGAGTTTCCTCTGCAGAGGCCGGGTGCTCCCTTAGAGATAGGGTGAGGAGCTCGGTCACACGGGAGGAGCTCGGAGTAGAGTCGCTGCTCCTCCACGTCGAGAGGAGCCAGCTGAGGTGGCTCGGGCATCTGGTTCGGATGCCTCCTGGACGCCTCCCTCGGGAGGTGTTCCAGGCATGTCCCACCGGTAGGAGGCCCCAGGGAAGACCCAGGACACGCTGGAGGGACTATGTCTCTCGGCTGGCCTGGGAACGCCTCGGGGTCCGTCCGGAGGAGCTGGTGGAAGTGGCTGGGGAGAAGGAAGCTTGGGAGCCCCTGCTTAGACTGCTGCCCCCGCGACCCGGCCCCGGATAAGCGGAAGAAGATGGATGGATAATTTGATTATGTTATGTTTGTACATTTAAATATTAATCTAAAACTAATTCATAATAAAAACTCCCCTTTTACAAATCTGCAGGATGGATTCTACTCGCGGCCTGGACGATAAAGAATATGTGATTTAGTGATCACAATATTTTCAAACAGGCCTGAGTATAAAAGCATGAAAGCATGCTAAGCTAAGCAAAACAAAAGAGCAAAATAACCAGAAATGTAAAACAATTCAAACACACACGGTGGAACTCAACTAAACTTGAAGTTTTACCTGCTAAAAAAAATGTTCTGCACTGGGAAGGGTTCATTTGTGCTTTAAGCTCACACTCTAGCGGCTGTGTTTGGGATGCACACAGGCGCTCAGTGCAGTCCAGCTCTGTTGCAGGTAGACATTTAATTGGGACCTGGGTGTGATTTGTAAGAGGCCGTCACCTCCTGTAAAGGAAGAGCCAGTGCTTCTGCCTATGGAGGAGACATGAGCATTACTTACAGACAGAGGGACAGAGTAAAAGGACGGGATAGGAATAGGAATAACAGTGCAGTCTCACAACAGCTGAGGAAATGTGACTCATGTAGGGTGAGCCACGCTGGAGGAGGAGGGAGCTGGGACTGCCCAACAGGCTTGGAAAGGCAAGAGAACTGCTACATTAAGGTCATCAAAGAAGCAGAACAGGTGATGTGGAGCAAGCACTGACCTGAGTGAAAAGAGTGTGGGGGGGTGGCCTGGGAGACGAGTACCCAGTCCTGCCCCCACCACAGAGCCCACTCCAAACAAGAGCCATGTAAGTACCTGCTGCCTACCAAACACCCTAAAGGTAACACCACACAGACACAGGCACATGTACAATCTGAAGCTCGTGTATGTACCATAGTTTAAGTGTCCATTGTCTTTTTAAACTCCATGCATCTGAGCTAGAATCTTCTGAAACATTTGCAGCCCTGGACCTGCCAACCTGAAGCTCCAGCTCTTGTTTTAATCTGATTGAAACACGAACATAAGATGCTGTAGACTCTATGACAATCTTCACTGAACCAAAGGTAAAACAAGAAGATTATTTCAAATAGCAACAACCTCTGGTGATTCTAGGGCCTGGGTCTCCAACAGGTGCACTGCGGGTCAACTTCGGACCCCAAGGGGATTTGGACCAGCCTGCGAGACCCCTAAGCCAAACACACACTGTAGGTGTGAAAGTGGTGAGTGAGTGAGTGATGGTGGTGGACGGAGGGGCCGATGACACCGGTTGGTTTGGCAGCCTCACTGCAGTCAGTCTGTCCCAGGGCAGCTGTGGCTACAGCAGGAGCACCACCACCGGGTGTGGAGTGAACAGTCTGTCCCAGGGCAGCTGTGGCTACAACAGTAGTTTAACCACCACCAGGTGTGGAGTGAATGAAGATGCTCCCTCACCAACTCCAGGTATAATATCTAAAACTAACCTCTCCTCAGTGTAAATGATCCTCCTGTCTTGGCAGTGGTCAGTCAGGGCTGCACATTTTGCAGGGAGCAAGTGGAAATTCTATTTATATTTGTCTTGTATTTAAAATGCATTTAAAACAAAGACATGAACACCGTACGTGTAATAAATGCACATTTTAGGTTTTTAATTAATACAATTTATATCTTCTCAACCAATAAAATGTGTCAGTTTGATCGTGTTACTTGAGCCTCACATTTCACAGAGCAGGAGAATCTGGCAGTGTTTCCCCAAGTGTTTGAAATATTCAAGAAAGATACTGGATTTAAACAACTGGATTTACTTTACAACTTTCTGGGTGAACGATACAGCACAAAAGAAGGCGGCACAGATGTAATATGCAGTTATTCTGATGGGAAAGACTGGGCCCAACTTGGCGAAAAAAAGCACTAGAGTTGGTCCGAATGGAGTAAGAAAACCCACTAAGCAGTAAACAGGGTTCCTACAGGTTTCTTCAAGCCTTTTTAAGACCTTATTAAGACCATTTAAATAAAAACTTAATACCTGTTTCACAGCCTCTTTCATAGACCTACTGAAGAAAAGAAGAAGAAAAACTAAATTCTTGAATTTGTCTACATTAATTTCTCAAATGTGGAATGTGTAAATGATGATGGAAGAATGATGTAACCTCACTGCAACAGAGTGATGCTCCCACTACAGACCACAGCACAGACACAGAGTGCTCCCACTACAGACCACAGCACAGACACAGAGTGCTCCCACTACAGACCACAGCACAGACACAGAGTGCTCCCACTACAGACCACAGCACAGACAGTCCACAGACAACCAGCCAAACAGAGGGGTGAAAAATCAAAGTTCAGCTGACTCACTACAGGATTTTTTGGTCTTAAACAATTTGTAAGCGTGCGACAAAATGTGCACATCACAGGAGAAACACCACAGGAGAAACACCACAGGAGAAACACCACAGGAGAAACACCACAGGAGAAACACCACAGGAGAAACACCACAGGAGAAACTCATGAGACTGTAAATGTCTGAATGCAAAGACTGCAGTGGGACATGTCTGCAGACCACAGGATGTAAGCAGCAGTCTACAGTTCGCCTGGACAGTCCTCGGTGCCTCTCCTGTTGTTTGTGGTCCTGAAGTGATCTTCAGCGACGAGTTCTGAGGATTTGGAGGATTTGGACCTGTGTTGCGTTTTATATGATTGGTTCCGAAACTCTTTATTTGGACTACGTTATTCAACCATATAATGGTGGCTGACAAATTGAACTTTTGAGGAGAAATGCAACATGGAGAATATGCACAAATTTTAAGACCCAGATATAAAAATGTAATACTTTTTCAAGTCTTTTAAAGGTATTCAAATTCAAAAATAAGATGTTTTTAAGACCCCGTGGGAAAGCTGAATGTAGTAATACTGCTATATAATGAGACCCTTATGCCATATAAGATTGAGACTTCCCTGCTCTTGTGCTTTAAACAGTTGTGTGGATGGACAGAAGAGTTTAGTTTAATGTTGCCTGAGCACAGTATTAAGCCTCTGTGTTTGATTTGGCTGCTGTTACGGCCCCAGGCCTCCAGTTCTTTGATTTGTGTTGTGTGCTTTAATTGTTTTGTCATTTGGATTCCTGCTGGTTGAGCCCTGGCCCCTGATTGGTGGGAACTTCAACCCTCGGCCACTCCCACCTCACCTCCAGACTCCTCCCACTATTTAAGAAGATTCTTCTCACCTGTTCGGGGCTGTGGCCTTTGTGGCCAGTTTGCCATTTTCTGTTTGTGTCTCTTTAGTGTGTGAGTCTAACTTTGTGTGTGAGACACTAGTTTAGTTTAGTTCTGTTTTGTGTCTTTTTATTTGTCACTCGATTCTGTTTGTAGGTTTATGTGACTTTTGTTTAGGGACTTTTGTGATTTTGTTATGTGTCCCTTAGTCCGTCACTTGTGTTTTTGTACAGACCTACGTGACCCGTTTAGGCACAAAACTCGTATTTCAGTCCCGTCCTTGTGTTTCTTAGTTTAGGTTCTTTTATGTACATATTTTAGCCTGTTTTGTTTAATTTACCTTGTACATTCCTTTTAATTAAATTACCTTATTTATTCCATTTTACATCTTGGTTATTTTGTTACTTCCGCGGTCCCGAGCAGAGCTGGGCCGTAACACCAGGACTGTTGCACTGTGCAAAAAGGAAAACCTTAAGCAGAAAACTGTGGTAGAACTATTACAGTATTTTATATATAAACTAACTGTGTACGTTTTCCCTGCTTATATTTACAGTGCAATTCTGCTGAGGTATTGTTTTTATCAGCTTTACACAATTTGAGATTTTAGAATAAATGCAGTAGTAACTGAAGGAACAAGTTATTTGTTGTGGGATTTATAATTATTGATCAGTTGTGGATTTTATTGTTGTAAAATAACCGGTTTTACAATGTGGATATTTTGTCCCTCAGGGAAATGTATTTGGAGACCCTGTTATAGGATATTTTAAAGCTACACTGAGGTTAAAAATAGCAGTTAATATTATAACGGCCACATAATGGAATCACAAGGTGGAGCAGAGCATTTTGAGCACTGAAAATGTGGACAGACTGATAATAAATTGTAGCTCAAACATGTGTGAATAAAATAATAAAACAAAATTCCAGGTATATTTTAGATGAGGTAACAACATTCTAACGTGGCTTAGAGCTCACAAGAGTCCATTTTGCATAATATAGGAGCTTTAAATGCCGTGGCAGATGTATTTTCTGTCATGTGAAATGGCTTTGCTCTCTGAAATGGATGGCTGGTAGTTTGTATGAGCCCTGACAGGAGCAGAGTGAACCTGTGCCCAGACGGTTTGGTGGAGCCACAGTCTCCAGGCTTTAATTGTGTGGAGTGGAGCAGCAGAGGGGACGGCGATGAATGATGGTCCAGGCTCTCCTCTCCCACTGCTGTGTCTGTACAGAGGGGCAGCTCTTTGCTTCTGCTGTCACATGTACTTATCATGATTAATGACCAGCTGTTATGGGCTCTTACCTCGCTCCACTCCCACTCTCTGATCTCATGCTCGCCTCATAACGACTGCGTTTGACCCAGTCTCAGGTCAGCTGCTGCTGGCCAGTCGCACAGCAGTTACTCCAGGAGCGCACGATAAGTCAGCACCAGGATACAGAGATGAGCAGAGCAGTGTGTTTAAAGGGGCTGTATGGGATTTTTTTCTCCTTTATTGTAATTGAGTAAAATAGGGTTCCCTTCTAAAACTAGGGTAACACATCTAAGTCCCTCCACTTAAAATATTAAAGGTCCTACATTACACAACATGGATTCTTGTGAGTTTTAAGCCATGTTAGAATGTTGTTACCTCCTCAAGATCATAACTGTGTGTTGGTTCATTCACACAGGTTTGATTAGAGGTTTTTTATGTCTCCAGAGCTCAAAACACCTTGTGATGTCATGTGGTGGTAGTTTTAACAGTTACCTTTTACCTTTTGTTTAGTAGAGTTCAGTCAGTTCCTGGGGTAAAATTATCCTAATAATGCTAGTGAGGTGTATGGAGTTAAAAACACAGTGGAGCAATTCCTATATTATCACATGACATCACAAGGTGGAACAGAGTGTTTTCCATTTGAGAAAAGAACTAAATCGGTTCTGATGAGGAAACAGGATTATAACAGCAGAACACTGTGTTCCTTTAATAATAATAATAATAATAATAATAATAATAATAATAATGCCACTGGCCACAGGTGAAATTCAATCTGTCAACTGGACAAAAGTTTATTTAGTTGAATATGTTTCGCTGCTTGTGCAGTTCTGGTCAGACGCTGGAGGACACTGCCTTATATCTGCCTGAAGGGAGGAGCTAACTACTATGAAATTACTCTGAAACTAATACCTTACCTGTTTATAGTTTCTGTTGTTATCTAGAATGATTGAAATGGCCCTGAGTGTGGAGTCACATAAGCAGAATCATTCAGGGCCAAAGTGGAGCTTTCACACCTCTGGGCCTGACCTGCTCCCGATTGTTTTCTTGATTTGTTTTGATTTAGGTTTGAGAATGGAATTATAATTTGGAGACAGATGGTGTCTGAGTTCTCCAGTTCTGTTTAAAGAAGGATTCTCTTACAAAGAAAAATAGCCTCTCAAACCAGTCCTCGTCTTTGGCTAATATCTGAACCTCACTGTCCTCAAAAAAGTGGCCTGTAGCTTTTTGGTGCACATGTACAGCAGACTGAGGTCCATTTAGGTGCAGATGTACGGCAGACTGAGGTCCATTTAGGTGCAGATGTAGGGCAGACTGAGGTCCTTTTAGGTGCACATGTACAGCAGACTGAGGTCCTTTTAGGTGCAGATGTACGGCAGACTGAGGTCCATTTAGGTGCAGATGTAGGGCAGACTGAGGTCCTTTTAGGTGCAGATGTAGGGCAGACTGAGGTCCTTTTAGGTGCAGATGTAGGGCAGACTGAGGTCCTTTTAGGTGCAGATGTAGGGCAGACTGAGGTCCTTTTAGGTGCACATGTACAGCAGACTGAGGTCCTTTTAGGTGCACATGTACAGCAGACTGAGGTCCATTTAGGTGCAGATGTACGGCAGACTGAGGTCCTTTTAGGTGGAGATGTAGGGCAGACTGAGGTCCTTTTTGGTGCACATGTAGGGCAGACTGAGGTCCTTTTTGGTGCACATGTAGGGCAGACTGAGGTCCTTTTAGGTTGAGATGTACAGCAGACTGAGGTCCTTTTAGGTGCAGATGTAGGGCAGACTGAGGTCCTTTTTGCTGCAGATGTAGGGCAGACTGAGGTCCTTTTAGGTGCAGATGTAGGGCAGACTGAGGTCCTTTTAGGTGCAGATGTAGGGCAGACTGAGGTCCTTTTAGGTGGAGATGTAGGGCAGACTGAGGTCCTTTTTGGTGCAGATGTAGGGCAGACTGAGGTCCTTTTTGCTGCAGATGTTGGGCAGACTGAGGTCCTTTTAGGTGCAGATGTAGGGCAGACTGAGGTCCTTTTTATGTGCAGATGTAGGGCAGACTGAGGTCCTTTTTGGTGCAGATGTACGGCAGACTGAGGTCCTTTTTGGTGCAGATGTAGGGCAGACTGAGGTCCTTTTATGTGCAGATGTAGGGCAGACTGAGGTCCTTTTTGGTGCAGATGTACAGCAGACTGAGGTCCTTTTATGTGCAGATGTAGGGCAGACTGAGGTCCTCTTGTGCGGTGGCTGGTTTCTCCAGTGTAGCTCACTGCAGTCTTCACTACACTGAATGGACAAGCCCACGTTGCTTTGTTTGTGGCTCAGTGCTTTGTCCTCTGGGTGGACCAGTTTCTGTCCTGAAGTGTTTGTAGGTTGGAAATAGACGGGGATTTCATGTTGTCTGAACATCTGTTGTAGTTTTTCCGAAACACCAGCCAGGCTCCTTTCATGTAGAAACCACTGAGGCCCTGTGTCATGAATGTAGTTAATATGATTAACTGAGATTCAGGAGCAGGACCAGGCATCAACCACTCTCTTCTCTCCACCAGTGATTCACAGCTCACTTCAACCACACCTCTGGTGTGTCAGCGGACAATTGGGACAGAGGCCCCAGCCATGATCTGTAGTATCATGGCTGGTTTGAATAGTATCTGGCACAAACCAGATACTATTCAAACCTAATAGAAGTAAACAAAAGCAACCCCAGATTTCTGTTCAGGACTGTAGCCAGGCTGACAAACTCGCACACTGCCCCTGAGTCTCTTCTCCCTTCGAAGTTCAGTTGTGACTTTCTTGAATTCTTCGATTACAAAATTATAACCATTAGAGACAAGATCAACGAAGCCACTCCAAAAATCAGCCCCGAGCAAATCCAGTCAGTAACACCAATATCCCACATAAATCCTCTAACAGCATTAGACAAATTTACTCCTGTCGATGAGGTGGAGATTACCTCAGTCATCATGTCGTCCAAACCATCAACTTGTTTGCTCGACCCTATTCCAGTCAAACTCCTCAAAGAAGCTCCACCTAATAATAGGTTCCATCCATAACATAATAAATATGTCATTAGAAAATGGCTTTGTTCCTCAGTCCTTTAAATATGCTGTAATTAAACCGCTTTTGAAAAAACCTAGCTTAAATCCTGATGAACTAGCCAACTACAGACCTATCTCGAATCTTCCATTTCTCTCAAAGATTCTGGAACGAGTTGTGGTGAAACAGCTTTGTCACCATCTGCAGGGCAATAATTTATATGAAAAATGTCAGTCTGGTTTCAGAGCTCACCACAGCACAGAAACTGCTCTGCTTAAAGTGACAAATGATTTGCTACTAGCTGCTGATAACGGGCTGGCTTCAGTCCTGGTCCTACTGGACCTCAGTGCAGCGTTTGACACCACTGATCACAACATTCTACTGCAGAGGTTAGAATGTGACATAGGTGTCAGAGGGACCGCCCTCAAATGGTTTAAATCCTCTCTATCAGATAGGTACCAGTTTGTTAGTGTAAACCAGTGCACCTCTCCCTGCTCTAAAGTAGCTTGCGGTGTTCCACAAGGATCTGTGCTTGGTCCAATCCTGTTTACTCTGTATATGTTGCCATTAGGTAACATTATCAGAAAACATGGCATTAATTTCCACTGCTATGCTGATGACACTCAGCTGTACTTATCAATGAAACCAAATCAGACCGATCAAATCGATAAGCTCAGTGCCTGTGTGAAGGACATCAAAACCTGGATGACCCTGAATTACCTGCTCTTAAACCCTGAAAAACAGAGGTCATTGTTGTCGGTCCTAAAGGTCAGAGAGATTCTCTGTCAGACCAGATAATCTCACTTGACAATGTGAGTATAGCCTCTAGCTCTACTGTAAAAAACCTTGGAGTTGTATTTGACCAAAATCTCTCATTCACAGCTCATATAAACCAAGCTTGTAAAACTGCATATTTTCACCTGCGAAACAGAACTAAAATCAGAAATATTTTGCCTAAAAATGATGCTGAAAAACTTATCCATGCATTTGTTACATCCAGACTAGATTACTGTAATTCTCTGCTCACCGTCTGCACTAAAGGTACTTTAAGAAGCTTCCAGTTGGTCCAAAATGCAGCGGCCAGAGTCCTAACAGGAACTAAAAGACGTGATCACATCAGTCCTGTGTTAAAATCACTTCACTGGCTTCCTGTCGAGTTTAGAATTAAATTCAAAGTTCTCCTCCTGACATACAAAGCCTTAAACAATATGGCCCCATCATATCTTCAGGATGCCATTGTCCCCTATCAGCCAAATAGAGCACTTCACTCTCAGAATGCAGGATTATTAGTGGTTCCTAGAGTGTCTAAAAGTACAGTGGGGGGGAGAGCCTTCAGTTACCAAGCTCCTGTGTTATGGAATCAACTCCCTGTTGGTGTTAAACAGGCTCCACAGTCTCTTTATTTAAGACCAGGCTTAAAACCTTCCTCTTCGGAATAGCTTATGACCAGGTTACTTAGTTGATGTCACTAAGATAAGCTGCTGCAGGAGATAACAAGCTGGGGGAAGTGTGGCAACCTGAGCACTGTCCTCTGTTTCCTCCTATTTTCTCATCAGCATCACTTACTATGTTCTCATCTGTAGTTTGTTCATTGCTATTCACATGTTGTCCCCTGTCCCACTCCCCCTGTGGAGTGGAACTCTTTCAGACGCCTGATGGCAGCTGGACCCCTCTCCTCCTCCTCGCCTGGCTCCTCCTCCTCGCCTGGCTCCTCCTCCTCGCCTGGCTCCTCCTCCCCTGGCTCCTCCTCTTCACCTGGCTCCTCCTCCTCGCCTGGCTCCTCCTCCTCGCCTGGCTCCTCCCCTTCGCCTGGCTCCTCCCCTTCGCCGGCTCCTCCTCCTCGCCCGGCTCCTCCTCCTCGCCCGGCTCCTCCTCCTCCCTGGCTCCTTCCCCACCTGGGTAGCTGTGGTCATACTGAACTGGCCCACGGGCCTGGACATCTATAGCCTGTCCGTCCATGGGAGTGGATCTCTCCTTCACTGTAGTTCTCCCCGAGGTTTCTTCTTTTTCCCAGGACCCTGGGTTTTTTGGAGTTTTTCCTTGCTGAGAAGGAGGGTCTAAGGACAGGGGATGACTGGACCATGTTTCATTTGCTGCTTTACATGAATGTTGTTTATTCCTGTTCTGATATGTCTGTGTGTATGTTTTACTCATCAAAATCTTGGAACGGCCTTAGAGGAAACTTGTTGCGATTTTGGGCGCTACAAAATAAATTGAATTGAATTGAAAAACAAGAACTCCCTGAATCAGTTGGTTAAATGGGTGAGTTTAAGGTGATGGTCCTCAGAACAGTCTGGACTCTCTGTACTCAGGACAGTTACAGCCGATGTCCCAGAATATTCTTCATGACACACAACATCCTCTAAACTCAGAGTTTCAGCTGCTTCCCTCTGGTCAGAGGTTTTTAGTCCCAAGGTCGAGAACAAATCACTTTAAAATGAGTTTCGTTCCAGCTGCTGTTTTATTTATGAATAAATTGTAATTTATTTATTGATCATGTTTTTGATATAGTTCATATGTATTGTGATTTTTAGCTCAGTCAGATGAATTCTTTTATTTATGGAACAAAACCATTCTGCACTGGAGACACTGCAACACTTTACTTGTATTTGTGTTTTTATTGGTGTTTTTTGTGCAGAATGTGGATGAGTGAAATGTGGGACCCGCCTCTCAAATCTGCAAAACAAATTTACCTACGGGTACAAATAAAGCCTAACCTAACCTAACCTCCCTGAAACGCTCCATTTAACAGATTATTTCCTTCTAGCCATCCAACTGATGCAGTAAGTCAAAAATTACAACAAACTAGTCAGAAAAGTTGACAGGACGTTGCTTTTTACTTCAGCAGTAGCTGTGAATAACGTTTGTATGTCCAGCTGCATAAAGTCACCTGTGCATTTTTGTGTTCGCTACACAACTGAGAATTGCCCCTTTTTGTATTTCCATTTTGTTAACTTATGTCTAAAGTCCTATAAGGTTAGTTAGCGGTAGCTTCTAGCACCAGGCTAATGCTTGTGTACAGGATGTGCGCAGGCTGCTAGTTGGCCGCAGGTTACAGTATGTTCCAACCACTGCCAAGAATGAACCCTGTGGTCTTCAGGAGCCTGTCCCATTATCACAGGTGGAAAACATCTGATGCATTTTCAGTGGAGGAGTTAGAAAAACGAACTGAAGCTACACAAATTTGTAAATATATCTAATAGAGAGAGAGTCTTTGATAACCAACGAGTACATGTGAGCTGGAAGAAGACATCACCTGCTTCAAATATTCAGCTCAAATACTTTAACAGCACAGACACGTAACGTCCGGTTTATTCCTCTGATGTCACAATGAAGAAGTGAATAATATTCAAGATAGTGGATAACAAACACGTCTTACTTTACAACAGAAAACCTGAGGGCTACTGAGGGAATGTTGCTTATTTATTATTGTACAGTGAACATGTCATTGTTTCAGGGGACTTCCACTGCACACCGGCCGCTCTCTGATACAGCGGCTTCCAGACAGAAACGACCCCGTGCACAGCAGGGCCACAGCTCTATCCAAACACTCCAGTCTCATTTCAGGAGTACAGATCTGTAAACATACATATGAGGTATTATAAATAGGTAAAGAGGTTCATATGAGCCTGTGTGTTTCTATGTGAATGTAGAGTATAGACCCTGGGCTGAAAGAACTGTTTTTCTTTTTTTACACTGAGATAACCCCCAGTGAGCTGTTGGTGTTCGTGTACGGAAGAGAATTTGCTCCATCAGATTTTAAATTTTAACCGCTGAATTTCTCATTTTGAATTTTTCAACTCTGAAAAGGCCAACAGGAAACAGCCTCTGTGCTCCTCACTTACACCTGATCGACTGCTTTGGCATCGAGGCTCTTTATTGTGACTTTTACACTCTGAGTTTTAACTATTGAATTTGAGAGCTTGAAAATACATGTGCTGAATATTTACATTTACTGTTACATTTTTATTTTAAAATTGAAACATATTGAAAAAGTATATTTAAAATATCAGCAACTAAAATTCAGATTAAAAATAATTCAAACATATTTTTTCAGAGTTAAAAATTAAAAGTGAGAAATTGAGCTGTATTTAAATTCTAAATCTGATGGAACAAATGATCTTCTATATTAGTGTTTCCACTATATTAGTGTTTTACCCGAAACTACAGTGGGAAGGAGGCATCACAAAGCCCATCAAAACTAAACATTTCATTAAGTAATTAATGCCAAAATGTACCATCACAAACCACACAGTTCTCTGCCATATCTACAGTGTTTTAATGACAGCTCTGCAAAACAGTTAATATCACACATTACAAATAAAATATAAAGCAGTAATAAAATAATCTGTGTACCATAAATACTATTTTTAAAATTATAAATAAAATTACAAAAGTACATATACAAACACATTATAAATGTTAAAACTTTCAATAAACATGAAAAAGTAGGCGGCACGGTGGCTGAGTGGCAACACTCAGGCCTCACAGCAAGAAGGTTGCGGGTTCGAAACCCGGGTCGCCCGGGCCTTTCTGTGTGGAGTTTGCATGTTCCTCCCCGTGTCTGGATGGGTTTCCTCCGGGTGCTCCGGTTTCCCCATCAACCCAAAACATGCAGCACCTGAACTAACATCATGTTGTCCACCCTCCTGTGGGCTCACCACCTGCAGAGGGGTTCATAGGGGGGTCAGGTGCTATGAGTGACCCAGCTGGAGAAGATGGATGGATGGATGAAAAAGTAAAATATGATTATCCATTTGTAGGGAAAATATGAAGTTTAATGTGTGTTAAATTGTATGAATGGTGTAAATGGTGTGTGTAGGTCTGATGGGCTATTAGCACAGACCTTATACCAAAAGAATGGGGCACCAGATTATAAATCACAATAAAAATATTAACACTGTCCAATTTACACTATTCTCTATCTGAAGGTTGAAAGTTCTGAGCCGATCAGGGATCTGGACACAACTCTTATAAAACACGGAGCCAAAATTTACTTTGTGTGGTTTATATTCATCAACAACGAAGCATGAACATTCACTTTCAAACTGGTTTGAATCACAACAATAAAGCCCCAATTATACATGTATTTTAGGGATTAATCGGGGTTCAGTCTTAAATTTAGCCAGTGGAGGGTAACTCTGAGTGACTTTACACCAGACCATAAATTAGCGTTATCGCTGAAAGACCAATAAAATAATGCCAACCTCTGCAAACACTGTATGGATCAGGCCCGGAAAGCGACGGCCAGGATCCGACAGTGTAGATGGCAGGGCAGTGACGATGGCAGTGGCGGCGATGTGGGACGCTGTGAGGAAGGCCACAGGTGGGGTGACAGCGACAGCAGCCACAGCGGGTCCGGTCAGGCAGCAGCCCAATGGATCACGCGTGGCCCTTTGGTCTCTGGTCCGGCGGGTGGTAAAATCCAGCGGTAAGACCCAGCGCTGTCCTCCCGGAGTTCCTCTCTCATGTGCGGCGTTATGACTAACTCCTTGTGCACACGCAGAGAAGTTTTGCTTCTCTGAATGGGAGGGCGTTAACACATGCAAATGAGGTAGATGTCTCTCCACTGACTTTTATCAAGCTTTATGAAACTTAACCAACTTTACTCTCATTAAGTTTAAGCTTGCGCTACCCATTTCACTCAGGAAAGATTTTATAACGTTATCCAGTCCATCATGACATGTGAACAGAACAGTTAATCAAAAATACATACGAAAAATGTAACAGACCCGGTCAGTGTCACTGTTACATTTTCCTTTTGCAGATTCAGCCATTGTCCCCTCACCAACATCCAGACAGGCAACTGTCGTCTCTGCTTTGAGCAGGATATTTGTTATTTTATTCAGGTGATCGTGAGGCCATTCAGTTGTATCAATCACTTCATCCTCCAGGTTCTGCCTGCAGACTCCTGTCACATGAGGCCGGCCACTGTTGTGCATCAGGAGGAACCCAGGACCTACTGCACCAGTGTAGAGTCTGTCAGTGGGGTCAAGGACTTCATCCTTGATACCTAATGGCAGTCAGACTGCTGTTTTCTAGTTTTTCTACCTGGTACAGGTCTGTGAATCCCTCCATGGATATGCCTCCCCAGACTCTCACTGTCCCACCACCAAACTGCTTATTCCGAACGATGTTGCAGGGAGCTCAGGATTCTCTTTTGTCTTCTCCACACTCTTTCACCTCTGAAGTCTGTTTCTGATTGTTTGGGCAGAGACATTCACACCAGTGTCCTGCTGGAGCTCAGGCAGTGCTCCACCTGTTCCTCTTTGCACAAATGAGCAGATATGGGTCCTGCTGATGGGTTGAGGACCTTCTGCGGCCCTGTCCAGCTCTCCTAGATTAACTGAAATCTCCTCCATGTTTTGGAGATTGTGCTGGGAGATACATTAAATTTCCTTTTAATGGCACATCTGGATGTGTCATCCTAAAGAATTTGGACAATTTCACTTCCGTAGGTTTATAAACCTTTTTATAACATTATCCAGTCCATCATGACATGTGAACAGAACAGTTTATGTCGGTATGAAAGTTGTGTGAGTGAGTGTTGGTGGTGGTCGGAGGGACCGTTGGTGCCTGTTGGCTTGGCAGCCACGCCTCCGTCAGTCTGCCCCAGGGCAACTGTGGCTATAACAGTAGCACCACCACCAGGTCTGGAGTGAATGAAGAATTCTCTGTAAAATGCTGTGTAAAGCACTTCGGGGACATGCGTCTGTGTAAAGCGCTATATAAATAAAACCTTACCTTACCTATATATATATATATATATATATATATATATATATATATATATATATATATATATATATATATATATATATATATATATATATATTATCTGCCAGCTTACATAAAAAAACTAAAAAACTAAACAAAAGAAGTGATGGTTGTCATATGAAAGGACCTAAAGATTTGGCAATTTTGTGTAGCCCAAACAACGTACATCATCAAATTCTGACAAAGTTTCTTCTGTGAATGTTGTCAGATAGAATTCATACTGTAGTTAAAAACAAACACACACAAAAACACTACAAGGAGCTGTACCTGAGAGGCCCTCTGCTTGTTTGAGACCGTCATGTGACTCATGTGTAAAAACAACACAGACAAAAAGTTTGTGAGTACCATGTCCATGTCTTGATCGGTCTTTGAATGCAACATTAGGCTCAAAGCGACGACCAAATCAATCAGGGAACAACAAGCAGACCGGCTCCGTTCACACTCCAGCAGTTCCTGTTTATTCAGATGCCAAACACAGCACTGCCTGATCTCCGCACTGGGGGCTCATTATGCTACAGTTACATGTTTACTGTTTCTAAACGCTCCTAATGAGGAAATCAAAGTGCAGAGTGTGTGCGTGCATGTACATGATGTGTGTGTGTGTGTGTGGACCCATATGTGTGTGTGCCGGAGTCTGACCACGCACTCTGCTCTGCGCTGGAGCCTGACGTCAGTTGCTTGTCGTGGGGTTAGTGGGCTGAGGCAGACATGGCGCCGCTCGGAGGGGCCTGTGGGACGCTCCTGTCGTGAGCACATATTCTTCACATTACATGCGCTGCTTTGTTTCAGTGTTTGGAACAGTGAATTCCACTCGCTGCTTTTCACAACTGGTTCACAAATACACGGTTCATCTGGTTGGACTGATGTGGTGCAAATCAGAGACACATACAAGTATAATATAAGTATTAAAAGATTAAAGTTGCACTTGGGAGGGTGGGGCTGTCATTGCTTTGCCTGGAATGTTACATAGTCTGACTTTATCTAATACCTACAATGAAACATTGATCCATAAAGTGGGGCCAGTTGGTTGTAGCTAAATGCTCTGTTCACCTCTGTATCCACGATCCACAGTGAATGTGCAATATGTGGAAATGCCTCTGTTAATTTAATATTTAATGCTCTTCAACTCTAGTGTTTGAACACAAATGCAACTCCTAAACAACATACCGATTATCTGATTTGACCTTAACTAATGCTTAGATATGTTTTGTCTTTCAATAATGCTCCTGTCTATGTCACTACGGCTTGTTAAGGAGGGACAAACTACATCTTTGAAGTATTTGCTTAGTAAACCTGGACAAAACTCTAAAAGTTGAAGAATTGTTGGTGGTGAAAGTTTTTCAAACAATGTGAATTTGATTTAATTGTTTGGATGATTACTTTTATTCTGTTTCTTCACTCTTCTTCTATTGTTCAGTCTGCATATTCTGCCTCTGTTTCCGGTACTTGTGACTCTATGGGGCTTGTTGAGGTGTGAATGCATCGGCTTCGTCTTCTGATTGATTTCTTGGGCGCTTTGAGCCTAATGTTGCGTTCACAGCCCTGTTAGGATGTGGGTATGAGGGAACCAAACACGCTCGAGTTTGAATGTGTTGTTTTCTCACATGAACAGCCTTGACCAATCATAGCGGACATGTAGGTTTTTTCTGCTCCGTTGCATCACCGTAGCGACTAGTTTTTCTGAAGATTATGTGGCGACGTTGTAATCACGCATGAGTAAGTGTTCTCTGTTCCACTGGTGAATGCACGTGTTTCTCACCTTCCACAGTGGTTCAAGATTCAAGATTACTTTGTCCCAAAGGAAATTTGTTTTGGACACACAGGCTGCCACATAAACAGTACACATTAAACAAACATGAAACAAGACATACTTCAACATTCACTTTAACCCCATACCACATCACATCACAGTCCTGCGCTATGGCCTAAGTTCAGCAGAGTCACTGAGATGGGCAGGAATGAGTTTTTATACCTGTTCAGGTGTCTTTTTCTGTTTTTAATGGGTGCTCTATAGCGTCGCCCAGATGGTAGCAGCTCATATTGGGAGTGCAGGACATGACAGGGGTCTGAAGTGATCTTTCTTGCTTGTTTGACAACAGTCTCCTCAAACAACTGTTGCAAGGATGGAAACTCTCTCACCCCCATCACTGTGAGCGCTGTGTGCACCAGTCTATAAAGTTCAGATTTTGTTTTAACTGTGAGATTACCAAACCACACACACATTCCATATCTTATTATGCTCTCAATAATAGCATGATAGAAAACAATCATTATTTTTTGTTCAACACCAAATACCCTCAGTCTTCGCAAGAAATACAGTCTTTGCTGTATCCTGCTACAGACAAAGTTCACATGGACGTCCCATGTCAGGGTAGAATCTATGTGGACCCCCAGGTATTTGTATGAATGAACCTGGGTGACATCAGAGTCGTGGATGGAGAGTGGGGTGGATCTCCCAGTTGTCCTGGATCAAAAACTATCTCTTCAGTTTTCTTCACATTGACAATAAGATGATGGTGATCACACCACTTTACAAAGCTCCACCTCAGATCTGTGCACTGATGTATCTGTGTCCTTGTCCATGAGTCCCAAGATGGCTGCATCATCAGAGAACTTGATGATGTGAATGCTGGGCTGATGCAATCATTGGTATAAAGAGTGAACAAAACAGGCGAGGAGACACAGCCCTGAGCAGCTCCGGTGTTGATAATTTTTAAGTCTGACAGTGTCTGATTCACTCGGACCTGCTGGTTCCTATTGGTCAAAAATGAATGATACCACCTGATGATGTATGGGTTAACAGACAACTGTGTGAGTTTACTGAGAAGGACGTGTGGCTGCAGAGTATTGAATGCAGAGCTGAAGTCCACGAACAGCAGTCTGGCATAAGCCTTTGGATCTTCCAGATGTTGTAGGAGCAGGTGTACTGCTGTTAGTATTGCATCATCAGTGCTGTGGTTGTTCTTGTAAGCAAACTGATGGGGGTCTAACTGATTTTGAATGTCTGACTTTAGCTCTCTCACCATCAACTTCTCCAAACACTTCATGACATTAGAGGTCAGGGCTACTGGCTTATAATCATTGTTTTCTTTGGGGACAGGTATTTTGGGGACAGGTATAATTGTTGCCGTCGTCCAATGAGATGGTACTGTATGTGAGTCCGCTGACCTTTGGAAAACAGGGGTCCAGGCTGGTGAGAGTTCCTCTGCACATGTCTTCAAGAGGAAAGTGGAAACACCATCCGGGCCAGTCGCTTTGTTTGTTTTTAAGCTCTTAAAAAGCCTGGTGACTTCCTCAGTACAAATGTCTATTGGAACACAGTCAGTAGTTAAGTTATTTGCAATAGTTTGACAGTCAACAGAGAAATTGTGCAAATCATGTCTTAAATAAAAATTATTCAAGTCATTTGCCATTTGGTTTTCATCTATTGAGTGCAAATGCCTTCTGAATGAAGTCATGTTTCTAATAGCTTTCATAGTAGCCCACATTTTCCTTGTGTCATTGGTTCTAAAGTCCCTTTCAGCAGAGTCTTTATGTTCTTTTTTTGCATTATTGAGCTTCTGTTTTAATTCCTGCTGTACAGATCTCATTTGTACAAAGTCCATATTCCTAAAAGCAGCCCTCTTACGTTTAATGCAATCCTTTACATCTGCTGTGATGTAGGATTTGTTGTTGGGGTACAGTTTTATTGTTTTTTGGGGTATAACAACATCAACACAGAAATTTATATAAGATGTTATGACTTCTGTGGATTTACTCAAGTCAGGTTCATGAAATATATATATATATATATATATATATATATATATATATATATATATATATATATATATATAAACGCATTTGCTTTCACCTTCGAAAGCTCCTGACCTGCAGGAGGGTTCCATCCCAAGTCCAGCACCCTGAGACTGTACACGAGCCAGAAGGAAGGAGGCCGAGGACTAGTGAGTGTGGGAACCACTGTCCAGGATGAAACATCCAAGCTCCACAAGTACATCAGTGACAAGGCCCAGACTGATGACGTGTTCAGAGAATGTCTCAGACAGTGGGGCGCAGAGGAAGAGGTGCTGGAGGGACCATCATGGCAGGACAAACCCCTACATGGGGCGAACCACCGGAACATAACTGAAGTGGCTGATATCAAGAAATCCTACCAATGTCTGGAGAGGGCTGGTCTGAAGGACACACAGAGGCTCATCCTGGAGCACAGGAGCCTTGAGCACCCGAGCAATAGAGGCCCAGATCTACCACACCAAAGGCGTAGGTTGTGCAAAGAAGTGCCTGAGACAGTCCAGCACATAACTGCAGGGTGTAAGGTGCTGCAGGGAAAGCGACATGGAGCGACATAAGCAAGTAGCGGGCATAGTGTACAGAAACATCTGTACCAGTGGGAAATCCAAGGATCAAGGTGGAAATCACCTCCAAAGGTGGTGGAGAATGAGCCAAGATCCTGTGGGACTTCCAGATACAGACTGACAGAATGGTGATGAACCAACCAGACATCGTGGTTCTGGATAAGCGAGAGAACAAAGCCGTGGTGGTGGACACTGCAATACCGAGCGATGGAAATGTCAGGAAAAAGGAACATGAGAAACTAGAGAAATACCAGGGGCTGGTAGAGGAAAGGTGGAAGGTGAAAGCATCAGTGGTGCCTGTGGTGATTGACAGCCTCACTGCTGTGGGCAGAAGCTGTGGAGAATATTATTAGCAGTTATTCTGTAGACCAAGTGTGTCTGTGGACATGATGAAGAATCAAAGAATTGCACAAAAAAATGTTGTTGTAGAGTTTGTTTGTTCCCCCTCTTCCTGGGGTCCACATCATAAAAACATATTACAAAACAATCACAATATATCACATTGTATAAAATAATGATTAAATCTTAACTCATTTGCAGTGTTTTAAATACACAAAGATTTAGCACCTTTTACAATAAATTGTTTAAAAAGGCTTTTTTAAGTTTGTTGTTACATTTAAAACATGAAGGAAGTGAATTCTATGTTTTCATTCCTCTGAAAATAATAGTTTTTTGTCCAGCATTGCTATTACACAGTGGAAGAATAAAACAACCATTTGAAGCATGTCTTGTATTGAAATTATGCAAAGTGCAGCTAAATGAAAGACCATTGTACAAAACATTTGGTATTTTGGATACCACGACACTTCTTAAGAAGTAGAGAAGATCAATATCAACCTTATTTTTTACCAATGGCCAAACTAATGCTCTGTGCAAACTCAGAATATCTGTGTATGTGGAACAGTTCAGAGCGAAACGCGCTGCCTTATTTTGGACTGTTTGTAGTTTGTTTATGTCTTTATCTGAAGCACTGGACCACAACACTGGGCAATACTGCAAGTGAGATAAGACAGTTTTAGTAATTAGAAGAATTAATTTAAAAGGTATATGATTTAAACATCTAGTTGTCTTCCCATCACTGCAACAGTGCGCTCAGTCTGCTTTAGAGGTAAGATCGGGCCTAAAAAATCCAGCCCGACCCGACCCGCGGGTATTAAAACCCGACCTGACCCGAGCCCGACCAATTAACTTGATTCGCAGGCCCGAGCCCGAAGCAAACCCGAAATTTCATGCGGACCTGCGGAGGGGAAGATTATTAAGAGGGCGTCTTTCACGTGCGCAGAGCATGAGCTGGCTCTGGCTCATGCTCTGGCTCTGGCTCTGGCTCTGGCTCATGCTCATGCTCTGCTCACGAATTTAACTGTTTATTTATTTAAAAAAGTCAGCGAGAGAGAAGCCCGGCCCGGGCTTAAGATCTTACCTCTAGTCTGCTTTGACCAGTTCAGTCTGCTGTCAATAGTGGCTCCCAAAAGTCTTATTTCTTCTACCTGATTTATAGCTGTACCATCTACAGACAGATCTAGTTTTGGCCAAGCTTTAATTTTATAATTTGAGCCAAATAAAATGCTTTTGGTTTTTGATATATTTAGAACTAATTTATTGGTATGCACCCCATTTAAAACGGACTTAAGATCTTTATTCAAGGCGCTCGAGGGCCTCCACAGATGAACCTGGCAGATATACTGTGGTGTCATCTGCACACATCACTGCCCTAGCAGACTGTCATTGGTGAAAATAGAAAACAATAAAGGTCCTAAGCAACTGCCCTGAGGAATTCCACACTGCAGCTCTTTTAATTGTGAAAAACTGCCATTATAAAATACACACTGCTTACGCTGTGAAAGATAGACTAGCAAACCATCCTATAGTATGTGATGAAAAATTATACTGCTTAAGTTTATCTAAAAGTAAATCATCATCTAACAGGTCAAAAGCAGCACTAAAGTCTAATAGAACAGCTCCAACTAAATGATTTTTATCAATAAAATTTAAACAATATCTGTAATCTGAGTTAGTGCAGTTGCAGTTGAGTGACCTTCACGATGAGCATGTTGGAATTGTGTAAATAAATTGTTATCTATAAAGTAATTTTTTACTTGTTCAGTGATCAGTTTTTCAAGTTTTTTAGTGAGTATTGTCAACAGGCTGATAGGTCGACAGTTTGTGCTGCTTAGATTCTCTGCTGTATTTTTCTTAATTGGGACTTTTGCAATTTTCCCTGCTGTAGGAAAAATGCTTTTTTCTATACTTACATTAAAAATATGGCAAACAGGACCAGCTAAACAGTCGCCTATTAACTTCAAGAGTTTCCCATCTAATTCATCCATCCATGCCCCCTGGTTTATTCATATTTATGGACTCAAGTTGAGTTTGTACTTGCTTTATATTAACTTTCTTTAACTGAAAATTATTTTTATCATTTACAGTTTGGTTAATTCTGCCATTTTGCACCATTGTATTATTTATTTATTATTTATTTTATATGTCTAGTCTTAATTTAGCCACTTTGTCTATAAATAAATCATTAAAATAATTTGTGATCTCACTGGGTTTGGTTAAAAAGGTGTTAGTCTCAACAAAAGCAGGGGTTTGACTGGATTGTTTTCCCATTAGATTGTTTAAAGTTGCCCACAGTTTTCTCCCATCGTTTTTATTTTCCTGTATTCTCACTTGGAATTGCAGTCTTTTCTTTTTCCCTTGCAGTACGTCTCCCAGTCCTTCAGTCCTGTTCTATTTGCAGTTTTCTTTGCTTTGTCTCTCTATAAAATAAGATTACACAGTTCCTCATCTAACCATGGTGCTCTAGAACTTCTAACTGTACTAGACTTTTTTATAGGCGCGTGTCTGTTTACTAGTGGAAACAATAGATTTTCAAAAGCCCTCAGTGCCTGATCCGGGTGCTCCTCCTTATACACATCTGTCCAACATAAATGTTGTACTTCGTTACTGTAAGAATTCTGGCAGAAGCTTTTATATGATCTTTTATACATTACAATAGGTTTTCCTTTGGGTACTTTTGTTTTTCTAGTTAGAGCCACTGAACTGTGGTCACTGCACCTGAATGACACTGATATTCCCTTTGAACAAATATCCTTCGTGTTTGTAAAGACAAGATCTATACATGCAGATGTTTGTTTACCACAGCTGTCAGTATGGATTCAAACTGAATGACTTATAACTTGTTTTAAACCACATGCATTTACTACATTTAAAAGTTGCCTCTTCAACGGACAATGTGCAGAAAATCAGGTTATATTAAAATCACCCATAAACCCATTTCATTCCCTAAATCACACACACTATCAATCATTTGACATAGTTCATTAAAATAAGCAGCATTGGCCTATAGCAGCGTCCAATTAGCAGTGGTTTAATATATGGAAGATGCACCTGCACCCAGAGCACCTCCACACTGTCAGGCATCAGCTCCTTTCTGAGATTTACTGGTACATGATTCTGAATGTAGATGGCTGCCCCGCCTCCATGTCCATTTCTATAAATGTTATAGCCTTGAATACTGACTACATGATCAGAAAAAGTAGAATGAAGATGAGTCTCTGTCACTGCTAAAATATGAATATTATTTGTTACTAATACATCTGATAAGTTTGTTTCTCACACTGCAAACATTCAAGTGAGCAACTTTTAACCCTTTTGTAAATGCATAGACAGTCACTAGAGATTTTATGAATGTGACTATGCAGTTAGGTGTTTCTTCCTAGTTTCCAGCATTTTTTGCTTCTGAAGATGGATAAGAGATCAGTTCATCATAGCGGAGAAAGGCTGTCTCACCTCTCTCCCTGACTGCTTTTAATGCTGGTAATAGTTCTTTCCTTTTTTGACATATGGATGCTGGATAATGTTCATTTAGATAGATGTTTGTGCCTTTTAGGCATTTAGCCTTAACCTGTTGCTTGTCCTTGTGGCTCAGAAATTTGACCATAACAGGTCTTGACTGGGGAAATTGGTGCTCCTGAGTTTTCCAATTCTGTGCACTTTATCCCCAGTCGTCCTGCTATAATCCAGTTTTAGGTTATCTTCAAAAATCTGCTTTACTTTCACCTCTGAATCTTGCCATTTCTCATTTGGACTTTCTGGGATACCATCAATTAAAACATTGTTTTGTTTATTATAATTTTCAAGCGTGTCGGCTTTTGAATCCAAAACCAGCAAAGATTCAGCTAATTTGTGAATATCATTTGAATTTGAGTTATATCCATTATTTAGCTTGCTTTGTGCAGCTTTCACTTCATCCACCTCCTTTTGGGTAAACTGCAAGCTAGTTTTCACGTCTTGTAGATCTTTCATTAGCTCATCCACTCGTTTGGTAACAGTGGTCAGTATCATTTGTGTGAAGTGACTGTAACACTTCTTGTTGCTGCAACAGTTCTTTAAAGTGAGCTCGCTCTTTATGAAGCAGCTCTTGTACCTGAGCTGCAGTCATGTAGTCCTCGTTGTTAGCGATAGCGCTGCTGCTCCTTGTTGGCATGGCAACAACCGTACACAATCTGGAACTTTAGCACGGTCCACCCGCAGATCTCCTTAGTGGCGAATTCAAACCAGCTCTGTGCTCTGGGAGAGCCGCTGCAGTCCCCGCAACACTCAAGGTCGGCTCACTGGGGAAGATAGATACGTAGTCCCGGCCCTTTAGCCGGTTAGCAACACAGCCAGTTAGCAACACAGCCAGTTAGCAACACAGCCAGTAAGCTCCACAGCCGGTTAGCCCGCAGCTAACACAGTCTTTGCCAAGAAAGTGCCAGTAACTCCGAAATAATGTGTATGAAGTAACTCCGAAATAACCACATCCCCAGCTGCATATCGGCTGCACAGAAGTTGTAAATAGTGCAAAATAGTGCTAAAAACACAGCTTTTCTCAAGACAGTCTGTGGTCCCCTGTCACACATGCACACATGTAGTCGTAGTTTTCCAACTAACAGCTCCATTTACCTTTGGCTCAATAAGAGTTCGGAAATTTCTGGGGCTTAAATGACCCAAAATCTGCTGCAATATTTTTACATTTGCTGCCGCATTTGGTGTAAAAACGGTGCAGCATCTCAGGTGTACATAGCTTTAAAAAAGGACCTAGAAGGACATAGAAAATGACCTAGCCTAGAAACGGACAAAATCCAAGCCCAAGATACACGTTTAAGTTCATACTTTGACACATATTAGGCAATGCAATAACATTCCCATATACTCACTGCAGTATGAGGCTGTGTTGGAGGGACTAGCAAATTAAAATACTTTCAATAACACGAGGAAACAGCTCTTTGGCCAATCAGAAGCTGCCCTGATGTGCAATGCACACACAATTATCATTTGACCACAGTTCACTTGTGCAGGTACTTCTCTGTTGGCAGACCTACAGGTGTGATTCCAGCTTCCACAGGTACTGCCACTGTGTCTCTGAGGAAGACTCTTAAACCTTGTTTGTGTGCACACCGGTGTCTGAAGGTGTGTGTGAATGGGTGCTGTTTGTGTGCACACCGGTGTCTGAAGGTGTGTGTGAATGGGTGCTGTTTGTGTGCACACCGGTGTCTGAAGGTGTGTGTGAATGGGTGCTGTTTGTGTGTACACCGGTGTCTGAAGGTGTGTGTGAATGGGTGCTGTTTGTGTGCACACCGGTGTCTGAAGGTGTGTGTGAATGGGTGCTGTTTGTGTGCACACCGGTGTCTGAAGGTGTGTGTGAATGGGTGCTGTTTGTGTGCACACCGGTGTCTGAAGGTGTGTGTGAATGGGTGCTGTTTGTGTGCACACTGGTGTCTGAAGGTGTGTGTGAATGGGTGCTGTTTGTGTGCACACTGGTGTCTGAAGGTGTGTGTGAATGGGTGCTGTTTGTGTGCACACCGGTGTCTGAAGGTGTGTGTGAATGGGTGCTGTTTGTGTGCACACTGGTGTCTGAAGGTGTGTGTGAATGGGTGCTGTTTGTGTGCACACTGGTGTCTGAAGGTGTGTGTGAATGGGTGCTGTTTGTGTGCACACTGGTGTCTGAAGGTGTGTGAATAGGGTGTGTGAATGGGTGCTGTTTGTGTGCACACTGGTGTCTGAAGGTGTGTGTGAATGGGTGCTGTTTGTGTGCACACTGGTGTCTGAAGGTGTGTGTGAATGGGTGCTGTTTGTGTGCACACTGGTGTCTGAAGGTGTGTGTGAATGGGTGCTGTTTGTGTGCACACCGGTGTCTGAAGGTGTGTGTGAATGGGTGCTGTTTGTGTGCACACTGGTGTCTGAAGGTGTGTGTGAATGGGTGCTGTTTGTGTGCACACTGGTGTCTGAAGGTGTGTGTGAATGGGTGCTGTTTGTGTGCACACTGGTGTCTGAAGGTGTGTGAATGGGGTGTGTGAATGGGTGCTGTTTGTGTGCACACTGGTGTCTGAAGGTGTGTGTGAATGGGTGCTGTTTGTGTGCACACTGGTGTCTGAAGGTGTGTGTGAATGGGTGCTGTTTGTGTGCACACCGGTGTCTGAAGGTGTGTGTGAATGGGTGCTGTTTGTGTGTACACCGGTGTCTGAAGGTGTGTGTGAATGGGTGCTGTTTGTGTGCACACTGGTGTCTGAAGGTGTGTGTGAATGGGTGCTGTTTGTGTGCACACCGGTGTCTGAAGGTGTGTGTGAATGGGTGCTGTTTGTGTGCACACCGGTGTCTGAAGGTGTGTGTGAATGGGTGCTGTTTGTGTGCACACCGGTGTCTGAAGGTGTGTGTGAATGGGTGCTGTTTGTGTGTACACCGGTGTCTGAAGGTGTGTGTGAATGGGTGCTGTTTGTGTGCACACCGGTGTCTGAAGGTGTGTGTGAATGGGTGCTGTTTGTGTGCACACTGGTGTCTGAAGGTGTGTGTGAATGGGTGCTGTTTGTGTGCACACTGGTGTCTGAAGGTGTGTGTGAATGGGTGCTGTTTGTGTGCACACCGGTGTCTGAAGGTGTGTGTGAATGGGTGCTGTTTGTGTGTACACCGGTGTCTGAAGGTGTGTGTGAATGGGTGCTGTTTGTGTGCACACCGGTGTCTGAAGGTGTGTGTGAATGGGGTGTGTGAATGGGGTGTGTGAATGGGTGCATGGTTTCTTGATGTAAAGTGCTTTGAGTGCCTTGGAACAACACTATATGAATGTGACTGTATATATACGATTTACCAGTTCATATTGTTGTCATGGTTAAAGGTCCCATATTACACTATTTTCAGATCTATGTCATAATGTTGTTTCCTCATCAAAAACACACCTGAAATTGTGTTTTGTTTCATTCACACACGTTTACCTCGGCAGTCCTTCACAGACAGTGGCTCCTCTTTTCTGTATCACTCAAGGCAAAACTAAAACCCAGCCCTGCTCATGCCAGTCCATCTTCTCCCAGTGAAACAAAACAAAACTCCAGTTATGTTTTCTATGAGGTAACAACAATCCAACATGGTCTAAACCTCACAAGTGTCAGTATTAAACCTTTAAAGCTCCTGGTCTGTGGAGATGGTGGTGCAGATCCGCCTCGCAGCCTGTGAGAACGTGGTCCCTAAATGAGTTTATTTGTATGTAATGATGGTTGTGCACATTACATCATTTGACCTTTTGGTGTGATCGACCAGAAAACTGTTTATTATTTCACACATTGGTGATCCAGCCCACTCTGAACTGCAGTTCTGTGAAACAAAGACTCAGAAGTTTAGTTGTGGAACTTAATTGTGTGGTTTGAGCCTTGGAACTTTTCTCTTATGTAACCAATCCATGAATGTGGGTTCACTTCTGAAGACTCAAAAATAACTCAGAGGATAGATACTGTTGCCGTATCTACAGCACAATCTGAACAAAACACAAGAAAAGATGAGCCACTTCAAATGAAAATCTATATCTGTAATCTCCCTTTAATTAAATGAAGAGCTGCACCTGTTCAAAGTCACTGCTCTTAAATGAGATTTGGTTTCAACATATTACAAAGAAATGAAACTCATTAAGATGCCTGCCACCTCAAATAACACAGTATAAAGTGTGGGTATTTATTGTACAGATAAGATGCTGCTGTTGAAACTGAGCCCATTTCAAATACATTCATTTTGTTCACTATAAAAAACTCCTATATTACACAGAATTGAGTTTTGTGTGAGTTAAGCCATTTTATAACATCGTCACTTCCTCAGAAACAGACTTGGAGCTGTATTTTGTTTCATTCACACATGTTTGAGGAATCCTGGATTATTGGGCTGCCGATGTCTCCAAAGCTCCAAATGCTCCAGTCAACAGCTCGTTTACCTTTAGTTCAACAGAGATGGACTGAAATCACTCCTATGATTCTAATGGAAGAGTTTAAAGACACAGTGGAGCACTTTCCGTATTACCACATGACATCACAAGATGAAACTGTGTAAACAAAGTGTTTTCTGCTTGAGAGAATTAAGCCTCTATATGTGAACTGGTCTGTTAAACATGTGTGAAACAAACACTCCAGGTACATGTGTGATAAGGAAACATAGATCCAGAAACAGCCCTTCTGTGCCGTTGGAACTGTACTGCATTGGCTGTACTGCTTTTTGGGTCATTTTACCACAAACGTATATTTGCAGCTTTCTGGTCAAAAATGTTTATAAATGTGTGTGTCCCGGTTCCAGTGGCCATTGTGATTTCAAGTGCTTGGTGACATTAGGCAAGACTGCCCTGATGCCACGTGTTTCTGATCACAAACCTGTCTGCAGGAGTTTGACATGTTCAGACTGTCCTTTATACCCTCAGACCGGCTCCTTCTGCCACCTCATGTTCTTTATACCCTCAGACCCGCTCCTTCTGCCACCTCATGTCCTTTATACCCTCAGACCCGCTCCTTCTGCCACCTCATGTTCTTTATACCCTCAGACCCGCTCCTTCTGCCACCTCATGTTCTTTATACCCTCAGACCCGCTCCTTCTGCCACCTCATGTTCTTTATAGGACATACTCTGACTCAATCTGCTGCTCAGGCGTTACACCCATGGACTGCAAAGCCAAGTTCATCCCATTTTCCGATCATATGCTTCTTACATTTTTTGTCAATCTGCCTTTTTCCAAATACAACCCCACGCGCACCATAACATTCCGTAAAATTAAGGACATAAATTTGGACAATTTATCTTTTCACATCAATAATCTACCCAGTACAGACAGTTTTGCAACTCCTGATCAACTTGTGTCACACTACAACACCCACTTCCACAACATCCTTAACACACTTGCTCCACCCAAATCCAGATCGGTCTCTTTCACTCACACTGCACCCTGGTACACCCCACTCTCCGACAGTTAAAAGCAAAAGGCCGCCAACTTGAAAGACTTTATAACAAAACTGACTAACTATTCACAAGGACATGTACACACACCACACCCTCCACTACAAAGATTGCATCTCCAAAACTAGATCTGCATATTACTCCGGTTTAATCAGCACTAATGTAGGAAATTCCAGGACCCTCTTTCTCTCTTGTTTCAACCATCACCAAACCTCCTGACTCCCTTCCATCTCATCTCTATTCATCCGACTTCTGTAATACTTCTTTGGCTTCATTCTTCACCACAAAAATCCACACTATTCACCAACAGCTCACCCCCTCTTCTGCTCTAACTCTACCTGTCATTACATCTCCTATCACCACCACCCCTTTCTCATCATTTACTCTACCTTCTATCAATCAAATTTCCTCTTTTATCCAAAAATCCAAAACCTCTTCATGTCAACTTGACCCACTTCCCACTGTCCTTATCAAAGCCACACTTCCTTCTCTTTGCTCCTTTTATCACCAACATAATTCATGCCTCCCTCACCTCTGGTACTGTCCCCTCTCCTCTCAAAACTGCTGCTGTAACTCCAATTCTCAAAAAACCTGGCTCAGATCCCACAGACCTCAATAATTTCCGTCCGATTTCTAACCTTCCATTCATCTCCAAAATTCTTGAAAAAAACAGTTTCTGCTCAACTTCACTCTCATCTGTCCTCCAATAACCTGTACGAAAGTGTTTTCAATCTGGCTTCCGTCCTCTCCACAGCACTGAAACGGCCCTTCTCAAAATCACTAATGACCTTCTTCTCTCTGCCGACTCTGGTTTAGTATCCATCCTCCTTCTGCTTGATCTTAGTTCTGCCTTTGACACCATTTCTCATTCCATCCTCCTGAACAGACTCTCTTCCATCGGCATCTCTGGCACAACCCTCACCTGGTTTCACTCCTATCTTTCTGACCGCACTCAGTTTATTCAACTCAAATCTTTCACTTCTTATCCTGTCCCCATCTCCTCAGGTGTTCCCCAAGGTTCTGTTCTCGGTCCCCTCCTTTTCATCATCTACCTTCTCCCCCTTGGTCACATTTTCCGGAAACACCACATTCAATTCCTACTGCTACGCGGGTGACACCCAGCTCTACCTCTCCGGCAAAACCAAACTCCACACTCCCACCCTCTTCCCTTGTCAACTGTATCAGTGAAATAAAATCATGGTTCACCTCAAACTTTCTCAAACTCAATAGCAATAAAACTGAACTTCTCCTTGTAGGCACCAAATCCACCATAAGCAAGATTAATCATTTCTCCATTCCCATTGATGGCTCCTCCATCTCTCCCTCCCTCAGGTCAAGAGTCTGGGTGTCATCCTCGATAGCACCCTCTCCTTCGCCTCCCACATAAACAGCATCACTCGCTCCGCCTACTTCCACCTCCGCACATCCATCGACTCCGACCCTCCCTCACTCCACAGTCCACTGCCATACTCATACACAGCCTTGTCACTTCCCGTCTAGATTATTGCAATTCACTTCTGTTTGGTCTCCCACAAAAAACTCTCCATAAACTTCAACTGGTTCAGAACTCTGCTGCTCGCATCATCACATACACACCTTCCATCAACCACATCACACCCATCTTACAACAGCTCCACTGGCTCCCCATCACACACCGTATTCAATACAAAATCCTGCTCCACACATTCAAAGCCATCCACAACCTCACACCTCCATATCTCTCTGACCTCCTCCATATTGCCACACCTGTTCGCTCTCTTCGCTCCTCCTCCTCTCTCCAGCTCTCTGTCCCCTCTGCCCGTCTTGTTACAATGGGGAGCAGGGCATTCAGTCGCCTGCTCCCCCAGCTCTGGAACACTCTCCTCCTGACCTCCGCAACACAGACACTCTCACACACTTCAAATCCAAACTCAAAACTCATCTGTTCAAACTGGCCTATTCATTATAACCACAACTGCACTGTCTTTTCATATGCCTGATTTTAATGTAGATTTTAACTGTTGCTTTTACTGTTATAATGTTTATATTTTTTATATTGATGTATAAACTTGTTGTGAGGCGACCTTGAGTGCCCAGAAAGGCGCCCTATAAATAAAATGTATTATTATTATTATTATTATACCCTCAGACCCGCTCCTTCTGCCACCTCATGTCCTTTATACCCTCAGACCCGCTCCTTCTGCCACCTCATGTTCTTTATACCCTCAGACCCGCTCCTTCTGCCACCTCATGTTCTTTATACCCTCAGACCCGCTCCTTCTGCCACCTCATGTTCTTTATACACTCAGACCCGCTCCTTCTGCCACCTCAAGTCCATTATACCCTCAGACCGGCTCCTTCTGCCACCTCATGTTCTTTATACCCTCAGACCGGCTCCTTCTGTCACCTCATGTCCTTTATACCCTCAGACCCGCTCCTTCTGTCACCTCATGTCCTTTATACCCTCAGACCGGCTCCTTCTGCCACCTCACTCTCCCCTTTCATTTATTTTCAACTGTCATTTTCTGTGCCTCTGGTACAGACCCACTGTGACATATTCGTTTTGTTCTAATTTTATTTTCTAAATCGGTGATACACATAAGACTCAACAGCGCTGCATTGTCATTTTGGTACAAATGAAAAAAAAAAGTCACCCTTTAACATAAAGTGCATTTCTGGACAGGGCAGCTGCAGGGCACTGCAGTCTGCTGGAAGGACGTGTTTCTTTTATTAAGTCCTTTTAGATGAATATTGTGATTTAAAATGATTAACATAATGATCGATGTGTCATAGATTATAACTATAGAGCTGGTACAAGCACAATAGATCTTTAGAGTTAGAGTTATTTTAACAAACAAGGAAATGCTGCAGTTTGGTAAAACAAAGTTCAATATGCATGTCTCTGTTGTGCTCATCAAATGACTAAAGTGAACTAAAAGCTGAACTATTCACCAACTCATTAATAAGATCCTTTTGATTATTTTTATTTTAGTTTTTGGAAATGAACATTTCAAATGAAAGTGTTTACTATTATTATTATTATTATTATTATTATTATTATTAGTAGTAGTAGTAGAAGTAGTAGTAGTAGTAGTAGTAGTAGTAGCAGCAGCAGCAGCAGTAGTAGTAGTCGTCATAAATTAAATTAAATTTTATTTCTATAGCCCAGAATCACAACAAGAGTTTCCCCAATGTTCTTCACAGTGAAAAACATGGAAACATCATCTGACATAGACATCAGCAAACACATTGTCCCATCCTCAGTCTCTCAGTGAACACATGATCCTTGGTGCCAGAGCAAAAAACCCACCGGCAGGTGCAGTATGGGAAAATTCTCTCCAGACACTGTTACCAACAGCTGTCGCCATGCGGCACCTTCAGACCTGAGAACTTTGAGGAACCAGTCACTTTATAGAGAGCAGGGTTCAGATGGACAGGCAGACGTGTGGGGAACAGGCCATTGGCTTATTTGGGTTGAGGGCTCCATCCAGGCAGGTGGGGCTCCATCCAGGCAGGTGGGGCTCCATCCAGGCAGGTGAGTGGAGAGGGGTAGAGCTAAGGTCTGGTCAGCGTCTGCTCATGGGAGGAACATCTGGAACCTCTGAAACATCTGAAACAGCTCCACTCCCCAAGGGGAGCGGTAGAGAAGAAGAGAGAGAGACACTGGTGAACAGCAGTGAACTGATTTGTCTGTGAAAAACATGAGGTTATGGGACAGAGATGAAGGAGAAGGAGCAGTTAGAATAAGAGGACAGAGGCTCAGGGCTCCATACTTCCCCCAGCATCTAACTCCTGGAGCAGCCTGACTTCAGCTGTGGAGTTAACCCTGCTCCTCTAACCTGGCCATAAGCTTTCTCATAGAAGAATGTTTTAAGCCTAACCTTAAATGTAGAGACTGTGTATAATGTAAAACATTTGTGCTTCAAACAGAAACTTCAAATAACTTTTATAAAAAAATTCTGAAACTTTAAATTATAATTTTGAAGGTTAGAATATTGAAACTTCAGCATTTGGTAAAAACAGACGTATTTTAGATATTAAATATAGTCTTATTTGTAAAATACTGATCTAATTTGACACTACAGCAGGCAGAAAGAATAATGCTGAGGCAGATTTGTGCTTTGGAAAGAGGAGCTGTGCAAAGTATCTATACATCTATACCAAAATGAGGATTGATATAGCAGCTGAACTCAAGTTTTCAGATCAGTATCTTTTGTTTCCATTATTTGCCTTATTTCGACACAGGGTTTCTTACATTTAGTTCCAGTTTAGTCTCATTTGATCAGTGCGGCTCAGCAGTAGTGCCTATAACCCCTCCCCTCCAGCCTCACACCTATTTTGCTGTCAGGTGCTTGTAAACTGACTAGACATTTAAGAAGGACAAGCTCAAGACACTTTTGAACACTTTTAAAACTAAACCACAGAGTTGCATGGTTCACATGCTTAGAAGGCTCACGTCCAGTGTGCGCAGTGTACATAGTGTGTAGTGTGAGCAGTTTGTGCAGAGTGTGTCCAGTGTGTATAGTGTGAGCAGTGTGCAGTGTGCAGTGTGCACAGTGTGTGCAGTGTGAGTAGTTTGTGCAGTGTGACTAGTGTGAGACGAGTCTGTGGAGAGACAAGGGAGAAAAGTCAACTGAGACATGAGTCCAGACACATTACTTCAGACACATTTTTTTCAAATAGATTATGTCCCATTTGTGAAATGCAGGGCCGGCCCCACCATTAGGCAACATAGGCAAATGCTAAGGGCATGATAACTCGGGGCCCACTAGGGGGCCCCGAGTGCAAAAATCGGCGATGGGGGATAAAATCCTCCACTGTCTAAAACATCGTCACTCTGAACTGTTTGATTTCTTGTGAGTATCTGTACTCTGGCAGTATTTTTTTTTTTTTGCAGTCCAAGGGGCGCCTCCTGAAATCTTGCCTCGGGTGTCAAAATGGTTAGGGCCGGGCCTGGTGAAATGTGTTAGTTCTGCTTTAAAGAGGGGGTATTTTACTTCTGTGAGGCATTAACTGCCAACACATAACATACAGTATTTAGATCACCATGTTCCTTTTGTTGAAAAGGTTTGTATTGATCAAAAGCAACGTGTTAACATGTTTATGAGTTTCACTTTCATTTTTGAATCCCCCCTTCACTCCAACTTCAGAGCAGGGAGTGAAACTACTGCACATTGCATCAGATTTGTAAGTTGTTGTGTAAACTTTTGTATCATGTTTTTTTGTATATTTATGGAGAGCTGTTTGGAGCCTGGGTGATGTAGTCCTGTGGGCGGAGCCTTGCACAGAATCTTACAGCTAACTGTATGAATATGAATATACAGATATGGTCCGGAGCTTAGGTTAGTCATTCATGCTCAGCTGCCCTCTAAACCTTCTTCAGACATGCACAACTTTATCATTTTGTAGAAAGCCTAATTTACTAAATCCATTAATGAACTTTGCAACACTGTAACTTTGTCCATTGTGGGACAAATAAACATTTATCTTATGTATAAAATGTGCCATTTAAAAGCTTCAGTGCATCTCGCAGTTCCAATGGCCTGTAAAAAGGGTTCATATTTATTTAGACAATATATTGCCCACCTCTATAAATCCAGAATGACAATGAAGATTCAACATAAGGAGATTTAATCTTTTGTTCTTCAAGCTGCCACATGTCTTCATTTTGGTTGAGCATAATGTGAAAGATCTCAAAGAACCTGAGCGGTTCAAGTAGTTTCCTAAATAACAGACTTCCTCTGGTTGCTAAGAGAAACATGCCTGGGAGCTGAGGTGTTCAATTACTGTGTGTACAATAGAAGGATGTTTAATAGGACTATTGTTTGAATTAATTGCTGCCAGTAAAGTTGTGTTGTGTAAAGTTTGGATGCAGAGTCAGACAGAAGACACAGAGAAGGACAGGTTCACAAACAGGCTGCTAATTACTGGCTGGATGTTGTAATTAAGCTGCTGGTTAATTAGGCTGTGCTAGCTCTGCGGTGCACCCATGTGGGGGTCAGGAGAGGGGGGGAGAGCCACATCAAACCCCCAAAACACAGCTCCGCTCTGGTACTTCAAGAGGAGCTCTGGTGCTGTTCTTTGTCCTTCTAAACTAGTCTGACTTACATGGATGAAACAAAACACAACTTCAGGGATGTTAAAGGTGATTTTTCTGTCTGAAAAAGGTGAAAAAACAGAACGAGTTCATTTGAAACAGTTTGCAGTGGTCCAAAGTTGTTGCTTTATACTTTACGAGCATCATCATTATTCACAGCGATGAAGTTATGAGCTCTTTTCACACCTTTCAGAGTGGAGTTTTGACGTGGCAAGAAACAACTAACATGCTAACATGTACATCCTGATTACTGAATCATAACATGTATTATAATTAGATGCTGACATACAAAATTGCTATTTACACAATCCATCTGTACTGGGGCAAGACACATTCTGCTCTAATACATGAGGAAAAACATATTACATGTCTTATATAAAAGAACATATGACAGATAAAGTAAAATGAAAAAAAAATGCATCAGTGGAGTTTGGTGCTTTGACACTGTAAAAATCCACACTGTTTCTCAGTCTTTTATGTTCATTTTTTTTATGCATAAGGATCCATGTCTGTGTTTGACATACATACAGCATGCATCCCTCTGATTGGTTAATCCGCCTGCCAATCACAGTATCTGAACTGGATACAGTTCCAAATCTGCCAGTCTTAAAAGAAAAAAAAGTACATTTTTAAATATATTTTACTTTTTTTTATCACACTAAAACAATATGAAAAGCATGTGTTCTTCCTGTGAGCAGGGCTGTGTGTGTGCCTGTGTGTGCCTGTGTGTGCCTGTGTGTGCCTGTGTGTGCCTGTGTGTGCATGTGTGTGCATGTGTGTGCCTGTGTGTGCCTGTGTGTGCCTGTGTGTGCCTGTGTGTGCATGTGTGTGCATGTGTGTGCATGTGTGTGCCTGTGTGTGCATGTGTGTGCATGTGTGTGCATGTGTGTGCCTGTGTGTGCCTGTGTGTGCATGTGTGTGCATGTGTGTGCCTGTGTGTGCCTGTGTGTGCCTGTGTGTGCATGTGTGTGCATGTGTGTGCATGTGTGTGCATGTGTGTGCATGTGTGTGCCTGTGTGTGCATGTGTGTGCATGTGTGTGCATGTGTGTGCCTGTGTGTGCCTGTGTGTGCATGTGTGTGCCTGTGTGTGCATGTGTGTGCCTGTGTGTGCATGTGTGTGCCTGTGTGTGCATGTGTGTGCCTGTGTGTGCATGTGTGTGCCTGTGTGTGCATGTGTGTGCATGTGTGTGCCTGTGTGTGCATGTGTGTATTTGTGCTTGTGTGTGCATGTAATTGTATGTGTATTTGTGCCTGTGTGTATTTGTGCCTGTGTGTATTTGTGCCTGTGTGTGCCTGTGTGTATTTGTGCATGTGTGTGCATGTGTGTGCATGTGTGTGCATGTGTGTGCATGTGTGTGCCTGTGTGTGCCTGTGTGTATTTGTGCATGTGTGTGCATGTGTGTGCATGTGTGTGCCTGTGTGTGCATGTGTGTGCATGTGTGTGCCTGTGTGTATTTGTGCATATGTGTGCCTGTGTGTGCATGTGTGTGCCTGTGTGTGCATGTGTGTGCATGTGTGTGCCTGTGTGTGCCTGTGTGTGCATGTGTGTGCCTGTGTGTGCCTGTGTGTGCATGTGTGTGCATGTGTGTGCCTGTGTGTGCCTGTGTGTGCATGTGTGTGCCTGTGTGTGCATGTGTGTGCATGTGTGTGCCTGTGTGTGCATGTGTGTATTTGTGCTTGTGTGTGCATGTAATTGTATGTGTATTTGTGCCTGTGTGTATTTGTGCCTGTGTGTATTTGTGCCTGTGTGTGCATGTGTGTATTTGTGCCTGTGTGTGCATGTGTGCATGTGTGTATTTGTGCCTGTGTGTGCATGTAATTGTATGTGTGTTTGTACATGTGTGTGCCTGTGTGTATCTGTGCCTGTGTGTGCATGTGTGTGCATGTGTGTATTTGTGCCTGTGTGTGCATGTGTGTGCATGTGTGTATTTGTGCATGTGTGTGCATGTGTGCATGTGTGTATTTGTGCCTGTGTGTGCATGTAATTGTATGTGTGCATGTGCCTGTGTGTGCGTTTGTGCACATTTGCAGCAGATTTCATTAAACAGATCACCATACATAAAGCGCTTTCACATTCTTATTCTAGATCGGATCCAGGTGTGGGACTTTTTACAGTTTTAGTTTTTGTATTTATTATTATTTTTGATTATTTTTGAATATATTGTCTAAATTTTTGATGACCTTGATCCTGGGGTTTCCAGCCCGTACTCTGCACAGATGTACATCTATAGCCTGTCCGTCCATGGGAGTGGATCCCTCCTTCACTGTAGTTCTCCCCGAGGTTTCTTCTTTTTCCCAGGACCCTGGGTTTTTTGGAGTTTTTCCTTGCTGAGAAGGAGGGTCTAAGGACAGGGGATGACTGGACCATGTTTCATTTGCTGCTGTACATGAATGTTGTTTATTCCTGTTCTGATATGTCTGTGTGTATGTTTTACTCATCCAAATCTTGGAACGCCCTTAGAGGCAACTGTTGTTGTGATTTTGGGCGCTACAAAATAAATTGAACTGAATTGAATTGAAATGTTTCTGTACACTGTGCCGCTACTTGGTTATGTCGCTCCATGTTTCCCTGCCAGCATCTTACACCTGCAGTTATGTGCTGGACTGTCTCAGGCACTTCTTTGCACAGCCTACACCTTGGGTCTTGTCTGGTGTGGTAGATCTGGGCCTCTATTGCTCGGGTGCTCAAGGCTCCTGTGCAGCCAGGATGAGCCTCTGTGTCCTTCAGACCAGCCCTCTCCAGCCATTGGTAGGATTTCTTGATATCAGCCACTTCAGTTATGTTCCGGTGGTTCGCCCCATGTAGGGGTTTGTCCTGCCATGATGGTCCCTCCAGCACCTCTTCCTCTGCCCCACTGTCTGAGACATTCTCTGAGCGTCATCAGTCTGGGCCTTGTCACTGATGTACTTGTGGAGCTTGGATGTTTCATCCTGGACAGTGGTTCCCACACTCACTAGTCCTCGGCCTCCTTCCTTCCGGCTCGTGTACAGTCTCAGGGTGCTGGACTTGGGATGAACCCTCCTGCAGGTCAGGAGCTTTCGTGTCTTAACATCCGTGGTCTGTATCTCCTCCTTTGGCCAACTTATGATTCCTGCTGGGTATCTGATCACTGGCAGGGTGTAGCTGTTTATTGCCTGCGCCTTGTTCTTGCCATTGAGCTGGCTTCTTAGGCAGGTATTTAGCTGTCGCCGCTTTCCTTGTTGCCTCGTCTTCAGTGTCTGTTATTGTTCCCTCTGGGAGTCCTACTACATTTCTCAAGCCCGAATGACATTCCAATGTCTGTGCTGTAGATCCTGGTGGTGTGGATCAGAGTCGATGTCTCGCTCGCTCTTAGCGTACAGCTTGATGTCATCCATGTAGAGGAGGATTATTGGCTGAGGGGGTTCAGACCTATGCAGAACAGCTGCCTCGCTCAGTGTGATACTTATTGGGGCTTCCTTCCCAATCTCTGGTTGGGGAGTTAGTGTTAACTCCCCTCTGACCTGGCGTCCTGGCTCCCCCTCGCCGTAGCATTTGTGTTGTACCTCGTCAATCTCTAGTTGTGACAGCAGTTGCCGTTTGTGGATGTTGGAACACTGAGCTACTAGTTATTTGGCCGTTTGGACTGTGGGTATCGTAGTGACCATTTCTCCCACATCCTGTTCATGTGACCGCTCTGACTAGGGTTACTTCAGACACATGTTTAACATACAAACTGAGGCTTAGTTCTACAGAAAACAGTTTCACCATGTGAATGTATGTGATAATAAATGAAGTGCTCTACTGTGTTTTTAAACTCCATATACCTTCAGAAGAATCTTTGTGAAATCCCTCAGTCGTCCAGGTCGGATCAAATACGTTTCACAGCTCATCGAAGCTGCTTCTTCAGTTCAGCTTCAGAAGCAGCTGGATTAGCTGCAAAACATATTTGATCAAAAAAACTTTTGTCCAGTTGACAGAACTGAATTTCTCCATTGCTTCACTAGAATTATTTGGATGATTTCAACCCTGGAATTGCCAGACTGTACTGAACGAAAGGTAGAAGGTAGTTGTGAGAAACTTGAAAACTACCACCTTATGACATCACAAGGTGGAACAGAGCATTTTGAGCTTTGGAGATGTAAACAGAGTAATAATAGCGTATTCAAATGTGTGAATGAAACAAAAGACATCTCGTGGTATGTTCTGGAGGAGGTAACATTATAACATGGATTAAAGCTCAGTTTTGTGTGACATAGTGTCTTTAAACAGATAAAAAGAGATGACAGCCCCTCAAAGCTTGTTGTTTATTGACAATTGATAATTAGATCGTTTTTAAAGGTGCACTATGTTACTGCCATGTAACCATGGAGATGTTATGGCTTTATATGCTATGCTCCACAGTATGCGATTAAACATGTCTGTCAACTGAGACAAGCAGGAGATGCTACCAAGCCAAGTTACAGGTCAGATTTGTGGAAAGTCGCACCTGCGCATAGTAAGAATGGATGTTTCTGAAGCAGAGTTTAACAATACAAACACATAACTGAATAAATGCAGCATAGATAAGTTAAAGGCCCTGCACTGTTTTTTTTTTCTTGAATTTGAGCAAAATGTGTCTTGCTCCAGTAAAGATATATTTTATACACATCTAATTATAGGCTGCAAGCACTCCATGGACCACCTATAGTGACACTCCTGCATGTTGTTTTTCACGCTAAAGCAGCGGTCAGATAAAGAGTTTTTATTTGGTGTAAGAAGATGGTGGCTTTAGAGCTTAATTGCGTCAGTCTCCTGATGGAGGCTGATGGTGGCGCGTCGCAGGACAGGATATTAAAAGGCTCGGAGAGAGGTCCCCGGGGGGCATGTCCTCGTTCACACTGACATTAAGAACTTACCTTTATCTGGCCTCCCCATTGAAAAATGCTGCGCAACAATCTAAAGCAGCTTAGCCAGCAAGCACAATAAAGAATAATAAAAGTGCTGTTTACTCAGATATAAGCCGCTTCCCCCTTCTCCAACACCTCCGCTCCACCGCCCAGCCCGCAACAGTATATGAGACAGCTATCAGGCATCTACAAATGTCAGGGGAGAGGGAGAGACCGGTGGGCGGCTTAACATATGCACTGGCTGTGGGTCATGTAAACACATTACGGGGGGCGGGTAGAGGGAGGGGAGTGGCGGGGGGGCACCTGTCAGTCAGAGTGCCTCCAGGACCGAGCACTCGTCTCACCCGACGTTTTTATTACTCCACGCCTCGCCAGTCAGAGGAGAGGCATTTCCATTCACGCGTCAGCTCCGAGCACTGGCCACACCTGCCACAACAGGTCAATCCTCCAGCTCTATATGAGAAATACATGTGGGCGACAGCACAGAACCAAACTACTCTTCTATTTATTACCATGGACAAGAAAAAACAACTATTAGTTCAAATAAATGTAATAAAACATGTGAAGGGTTGAAGAATTACCGATATTACACCAAACTGACATGGTCCTCGTGTGCTGCACTAACAGTGCCACACAGGCACTGGTTGAAGGAAGGGTCAACTCCACTCTGATCACAGACTCATTGTGGTGAATATTTACAATGCTCTAAGAGAGGAACAACTTTTGGCATTACAAACTGTATAAAAGTTCTGTTTGTTTTTTTGTTTTTTTAACACAGTAAATTCTCCCATGTCAACTGAGTGGTTGACTGGTTTTGAGGGAACCTGGCTCACACACTGGCCACGTTTACATGTTTTTTAATTCCAAATTAATTAATACTGAATTAAATAGATCAGAATTAAATTATTCTCCTTCATGTTTATGTGGAAACTAGGGTTGGGCGGTATCCAAATTTTGATACTGTTAAACCTTCTGGGGTATACGGTATTACCTTCACTAATTAGGCCCGAGCCCCTACAAGGCGTAGGGCCTATTGCTTTCGTTGTCAACTGTCTTATGAAGTTCAGCGCTTCGCGGTGAACTTCGTCCCTCGATCGCTCTCTCCGTGAACAGCAGTATCCTAGCAACCCATGCCGAAGGCATGGGACATGCATATTTGTTCTTGCTAACAAGTCATCGTCAACATTGAGTGAATGGGTGAAGCACTCCTCTCCCCAAAACACGCTCCTGACATCAAGGTGTATCCAAGCCCCCATGCCGAAGGCATGGGCCATATTTACAGCTGCTAAAATGAATGGAAATCTATGGGGGTCAATGGCGGACCCCGACGAGATGGTGAATGACCCCACCAATGACCCTACGGTGACGTGGGGAAGCTCGAAAGCTTTCAAAAAATGTATAATATGCATTTCCTATGTTAAAGGATATATTGTTGTTGCTAAAATTCTTATTATTATTTTTTTATTTATTTATTTGTTTATTAGGCCCGAGCCCCTACAGGGCATAGAGCCTATTGCTTTCGCAACGATGATGCCTGGGCGAAGCTCAGCGAAGCTACGAAGTTCAGCGCCAAGCTAAAATGAATGGAAATCAATGGGGGGTCAATGGCGGACCCCGACGAGATGGTGAATGACGGGCGCGTAAGCGCCGGTCATTCACCAATGACCCCACGGTGACGTGGGGAAGCTCGAGAGCTTTCAAAAAATGTCTAATATGTCTTTCCTATGTAAAAGGATATATTGTTTTTGCTAAAATTATTATTATTATTTTTTTATTTATTATTTATTAGGCCCGAGCCCCTACAGGGCGTAGGGCCTATCGTTGTCAACTGTCTTACGAAGTTCAGCACCACCCGGGG